>JAMKCH010049262.1:0-11253 GCA_023653785.1 Ophioderma brevispina | reverse complement strand
CATCAGCACACAAAATACACATAAATTAGGCATATTACCATAAAACCTATACAAACAAACAAACAAAATAAAATCAAATTGTTTTAGTTAATAGAATAGAAATAAGGTTTTTTTTAGTATCATCTATGGGCTCATAATGTATCCTCGGGTGAAAAAATAAAAACAATGGGCGGCATTATTTAGTTTTTCCGACCTCGGGCACATTATTCGCCTATAATTGATACTGCATTACCCTTTAGTTATTACTTAATTTGTTTTAATATTGTGCACTGTATGACTCTAAAATTATATGTTGATTAAAAACTAGTCATTTTCCATATCATTTGGGGCCAAAACCCGCATGAAAATCTAATATTCCTACCTTTTTTGATGCAAAATTTAATTTTTTTTTTTTCATTTTATACTCTGATGTGTATCTGTGAAAATGACCAATTTTGCCAACTTGTGAACTTTGACGTCATTGTGACGCCATACTAGGTTATGTTGGAAGCAATAGAAAACGGAGGACCAAAGCTATCAACTGGTACCAACATCGAAATCATGTATTGCTTTATAATAATGAATTCTCGGGGTGTTTACCACCCCACCCCTTAGTAAACCGTGTTACAAAAATAGTCTTGGTAAACATATTGTGGAAGTTTGATTTTCTTTGATGTTAACTGGGATATTCTGCAAACTAAATATACTCCCCGCCTAAAAAATCCGAACGATATAAATTACTGTATTAAAAAGGTATGTAGGTGAATTATAATAATAAATGCCAGGAGCGTTGTTCGCGTAATGTGTTTGCTTATGGACATGTGTCCCAGTGGCGTTTGCCAGAGGGTCGGGGGGGGGGGGGGGGGGGGGGGGGGGAATCTTGACCCCTTTGCCCCCCCCCCCCTGAAAAAAGCTGGCTACGCCACTGCTGTTGTCCGTAAGGCTTATAACAAAGCATGATGTGGAAGTTTGAGAGATTTATCCAGCTGGCTTGGCGCGTTCATTTGAAAGCAAGTTTGAGCACGTTGATGGCCATTTCAACATCGTTCGGATTTTTTTAGGCGGGAGTATAATTACTAATACATCATTTTAAAAAAAATCGCCTTTCAGGAACAAATTGATATTTTCTTTGGGAAGTTATTTGTATATACGTTATAGTAGATTCAACCCATCGTGTCACCAGAGGAAAAGTTTTGGACAGCGTCGATTAGTTGGGAGAGGAGGCAGAAAAAGAAAATACATGGGCCGATTCACCTGTTTCATGAATGATCTTTTGTGTTCCTTCGTATCCAAAACACGATCGCTCAAAATCAGTAACATTCAGCTCACCTGTTACTTTGAATACCACTGAAGCAATTACGATTAGTTAGAATGTTTTGAGAGATAATCTAGATATCAATGCGCTTACGCGATGACTTAATGCTTTCAATAAGCATAGAATTGATTTTTCTCTGCTATCGGATAACACATTTGAATAGATTTTGCATGGAATTTTAATTTCCACCCAATGCACATGCCCCTCATTCAATGCCCATACCTTCGGAAAAGTACTAGAGGTGACACGATGGGTTGAATCTACTATAGTGCTCTCTAAATTGTTTAGATTATGTTATATTTCACTATTGAGTATATTACCCATTAACTGTTAATTCGTTTCAAGTTTGGTATATATTTTAAGCGTGTACATTACTTTAAAAGATGGGAACTATATGTAATTTGAAATTTAAGAAAACGAAAAATATGGTTGTTATAAAGTTGTATAGACCACTTTTATCCTCCAAAACCTTTTGAGTTATGAAACATTCCAGTTACATTTTTAATATTTTCTGAGCTCAATTTTTGAACAGTTCTATCCCATATGTATTGTGTGTTGCAGCATGCATACTATTTATGAATTTTTATATAACCATGCACTGCAATGTTTGTGTTCCTTCTAACGTATTTACACCTGAAATTTTATGTTTTTTTCTGCAAAAATGAGTTAAAACATATTGGCGACTAATTAAAGATATTAATTTTAATGAGCCAGATTTGTAAGAGGTTGTAATTTTCTGAATTCGTTGGTCATCGTGGTCAGTCTGCGCTCTATTTTACATCGAACGATATTAATGCAACAGTGAATGTTTCCCATTTTAACCGCTAATGGAAGTCGTTTGTATACAAACGCACTGTTTGTAGCATAAACACAATGCAATAGAGATCGTCATCCTCGTCGTCGTCGTCTTCATCATCATCATCATCATCATCATCATCATCATCATCATCATCATCATCATCATCATCGCGTCATCGTCATCGTCATCATCATCATCATCATCATCATCATCATCATCATCATCATCATCATCGCGTCATCGTCATCGTCATCGTCATCATCATCATCATCATCATCATCATCATCAGCAGCATCGATCAGTAGCATCATTATCGTCGTCAAGCTCGATGTTTCCTAATTTCATCGTTATTACCACCATCATCACCGTCATCGTAATTCTTATCATCGTGGCATCATCGGCATCATCATTTTAAAATAGTAAAAACCCGTAGCTATAGTCATCTCACCATACCAACATTAGAAATCAACGGGTTTCATGCAGTCGAATACGTATTCGACTCCCTAAAACACAGCGATTCAAACATTTAGGTTTTGACAAACTGTCAAATCACGTTCAGTAGCCATTTTGAATAAGAAAACAGTTGTTTCTTGGTATTTTAATACTGTCGTCAGTTAGTAAATATTATTCATGTCTTTAACATACACCACTTAATATAGCCATTTCCTTTTATTTCATTTAATTACACACATTCATAAGTAACTTAAACTTTCAAACGCCGTTTTCTCAGAACTAGCATTTATGCTGATTCGACAGTATGCAGAACCCACGACGATATGTTATGTTAAAGCGGATAAGAACGATGTACTAGAAAAGGCACGCTAAAAAGTAGGCAGGTAGAACCAGAGGGCTTCGTCGGATTCCTCGATGTATCTACACATGTATTCGACATTAATAATGCTTAATAACAAATGGCGTGTAGTACAATGCAATTATCTAAGCACTCAAAATAACTCCTCCCTGAACATATTTCAAGAAATCACGGAGCACTTAAATATACTGGGTATAACATCCTAATGTTGCACAGCCAGGTTTATTCAAGATACTATGTAGTGACGGAAGCAATATTTCAAATCAGAGTGGTTCAAGTAGACGGTGATCTCTCACCGTAGATGCTATAAATTTAGCAATATCTTTGTCAGATATCTTTGTATATATTTTCATAGATAATTAAAAATGGTTTCAAAAATATTACAAAAAAATTAAATATATAATTGTGACTGATAAGAAATATCGTAGGTTGAATATAAGTGTGGAACCTCACACACACAAAAATTACACAGCCGGATTTTTACTCGTAGGGTAACTAACTACTTAAGCTACCTATTGTGTATTGTTAGGTTACCATTACCGATGCAGGACCTACAAAGGTTTTGAAAAGTATAAAAGCCACAGAAGCCACAGTAGCTACGTTTTCTTAGTACCATCTACCTTCTAAGTGAGACTGACAGGCATACACTGATGAGACTAGTAACAAAGTGCCTCCACCATGTCCACAGTTACTTATGACTTATGAGTAACTTAACAGGTACTTTACTCCCAGCAAACCCAGTAGACAAATCATAAAAGGCGCCAAACATATCATTGTTGTTAACGCTTTTCTGATCGTTTTAACCTTGGTTAAGTCATACTTGAATTAAACATCCCCTACTAATGATGTCTTACTAAAATAATAACATTGCAGTTAATTAGCATGCGAGTCCCTCCATTGCAACCGCATATGTCTTATAAGATGCAAAGTGTAGCCAAACCACAGGCCACACAATATGTGGATTTTGGGTTTCCCCTACCGGAAATCATTTTTTTAAACCACCCATTATTCCCCAATGCACCAACGATGTACATTAGATAAAATAAATAGCGCATATATATTCTATGGTATTTTTGTTCATACTGTCATTTTTCCTGTCATAACTGTGCAAAACCGCTTGCTTACCTAATTTGTTACCAGCACGAGTAAATCTTTGATTGCGTTTGTAATTTTTGCGCACAAAATGTGCGAGTAGTTTAAAGGAGGCGCACGCGTGCATGGAGTGATGCAATCTACTCGTACATCGTTGGTGCATGTGGGATAGGAAATTTCGGTAAAAAAGGATTTCTGCTAGGAAACCAACCACGTGGTTGGTTTGTTTAGGGAAAGCATTTTTTTTGTTTAAAAGAACTTGTTTTTTTTTGGTTTGATCACACAAATTACAGGTTACATCCCTCAAGTGTTTCGAGCCAAACAGCAAACACACAAAACAAAGGGCTCTGCTAGCTTAAAAGAAACATTATGTTTCATTCTCTGATCAATCTTTTTTTTCCGCAAAAATAGTTCTTCGCTTTATTTTATAGGAGTTTTTTCTTCTTCAACCTTACAATTGTTTGCACCTTTCTATACAGCTATGAAACTACACTTCACCACGTCTTTCTTTCAATTCCACATGTACAATTTCAATATTTTTTCTCTCGAGCTCCCTTATTAGCAATGTCCAAACAGATATTAGCGCTGTACCATAGAACACGCTAAAGTGGGCCGGTGGCAGAAGAGCGATCCCTGGGGTTAACTTGTGTCTACATATGTGCACAACAAAGGCAATGGTTTATAGCAAATGGCGTTACTACAGTGCCTTGTCTACTCACAGTCAAAAGAGCTATTCTACCTGAAAAAATTTAGACGCACAAATCTTTGAGCGTAGCATGGACCTAGGTCAACATCATCTTTTTACCTCTCACTACGAAAGTTTGAACACCTTTGGTAGTTAGTATGGACCCTCTATATCACCGCTAGGTAGGTAATTACTCTCAATTTGGTGTCACTTTCAAAAATAAGGGGCCCAATTTACGTTTACACAGGGTCAACTTTTAAAATGGCTCCAATCATGTTGAACTGTATTCCATATTGTCCGTCTAGTCAGGAGGATTAACAAATGGTTATGTTGTTCAGGCTATGACCAATGGTTTTGGAGTTATAGGGAAAAATTGCTAAAATGGTAAAAAGGTCCATTCTATTTGTACAGGGTCAAAATTGAAGTTTTGCTCCAATTTTGTTGAAATGATGAAGTTGTTCATTTAGTTAATGAGTCAAAATAGAATAGTTTGTAAACCCATCGCAATGCATGGTTACCCTATGTTTATGGGTCAAAATAGGTCATAGTCAACATACCACATTGGTGTTTGACTTCTTTGACCCTTATCTCCGTAGTAAGCTTAAACATAATACAAACTATAACCTTTTAGGAGTCCTCTTAACCTCAGGCAATACTTGCAAGTAGTTTAAATATAATCAGATTAACTTTTAATGTTCGCCCCTGTACAAATCGAGTTGACCTTTTGTACCATTTTACCTTATAACTCCAAACCAATGGTCGTAGGTGGTACAAAACTATACATTTTTGGATCCGTGATGAGTAGATGACAATTGGCATACAGTAAAACATGATTTGGGGCATTAAATAAAAGTTTGACCCCTGTGTAAAAATGAAATTGGCCCCTTTCGAAAAGTGACACCACAATTTTGAGAGTACTACCTACCTAGCGTTTGTGTAGAGGGTCATACTAACTACCAAGGTGTCAAAAACCTTTCTGTTTGGGAGGGGAGGTAAACGAACTCCTTAAATAGGCCTCTATGTTATTCTGCTCCTCCTCTAAAAGCAGGCCAAAGTAGAACGAATCTGTTCATCACTGCATTGTATTTCGATGCATTTATTTATGGTTAGCAAAAATGATCAGCGGGTAGCTTTATTTTCCACAATTTCATCTAAATGGAAATGGAATTACCTTGTTTGACGTTATCACACAACGAATTAATTTATGATCCCCTTTTATTATAAGAACTCTTTGCGATTCATTGCTCTCGTTATGCCAGCAAGAATAACACGATTCATGATCCTCGAAAAATTTGGTAAACAGACAACATTCAAATAATTCAAAGTATACAAATTGGCTTCTCTAAAAAATATCTCGATGTACCATGATACCTACTTTACAAATGCATAAATTCATCTGTGGTAGACAGGTAGATATCATGTCCGCACTGAGAGAAGGTAATCAATTAGGATGTTCGCATTGTACTAAGGTCCATCAATGAGTTTCATATCTGTAGGAGACTTCTGAATAAGCTCCCAAAAGTGATCGCATCGCGGTAGCCCCCTATACCTTGTTATTAATAATTTTTAAATAAGAGTGTTCCAATAATCGACTTTAAGCGTTGTTTATCGATAAGTTTCCTCTTCCCTCACTCTACTATCAACTTATTGAATGGCCCCTCAAAAGCATCTTCGAATAATTTCAGTTGTCTCTCTAGTTCATCAAAGATGTGTCTTTACAGAGATGTCAGATGAAGTACGCAAAAAAGCTTATACAAAATTGCATCGCTTTGTATAAATGAGGAAAAGGCAATATTTATCAATAATTTATCTCATGTGTGATATCAGTTAATTTTCCAACTTTTTTTGTACAAAGGTCTTGTATTTCAGTCGATATCAGGTGCTGTAACTAGTTTATCATCAACTTCATCTTCTGTAGATATCATGTAGTGCCCCTTGTTTATCAAAAGCTTCATTTTCAGCAGATATCAGGTGTTGTTCCAGGCTTACGAACAGTTTATTTTCTGTAGATTTCAGATGCTGTGCCTATACACGTGTGTGGATTTTTTTTATAGAAAAGTTTGCAACTATTGAGTCTATTTGGATTAGGATTTGTTGTTCATAATCTTCATAATCTTATCTTTGATATGATTTTTATTTGATATAATTTTGAATTTTGGTTAAAAATTCTGACAAATTTTGTGAAGCCCTTCTGAATCGGATTGGTTCGATTCAATGACCGTAACACAGCGAGCAATTATGTACAATTTAGGTGAGCATTGACGACAATTAAACCAGAACAAAACTTTGTTTAAAACAACTGATGATAAGTGTCACTTAAATTTAATAATTGAATTCTCATTTTTTCATGGAGGTCGTTTCTGATATCGTATCAAATAAACAAGTCCTGCATTGGAATTGAATTTATTGAAATCAAGTTTTGGACGTGATGTTTAGTCCATGAGCTGCCATAATCAGATTTCTGATTCATTGCACCCAATTAGTGATTAATTTTCCCATTATATCACCTTGGGGGATGTCCCCTGACTAGGATTATTTATGTTTCCGCCCCGAAAAGCTGCACGTTAGCGTGTCGTGCCCATTTCAAAATGGCCGCCATTGTTTTACGTAAAACGCCATTAAAATTTCATTACAGATATAAATTTTATCCATGATTATACGAAATCAAGTTTTTTAACTTCCTGAAGGGCTTAAACATCTTGGCATTCAAGATGGCCGCCACAAGAGGGCATATTTTGCTAAATTAACTTAAAATGGCAAATTGTTGAAATAAGAACCTGGGTGATATTTTGGGAGCCCCAAACGGAATTTTTGGCATTATATTTTACCTACAGGCTTGTTTTGTAAGATGGCGGTAATTATATTCGCTCTAGGGTAGGTAGATCAGGAATAAAAGCAGCCATCCCCATATTTTCGACGTTATTAAACAACACTTTCTAATAATGACCCTAAATCATTTCCGAGATGTAGAAAATATTAAAGCGATGTATTGACTTGTCCTAGAGGGTGCTGTTACTATAGCTGGTTACTACTTGGGCCATATAATGTAGTTTAAACGGACTCTATAATAGTTTATAGGAAGACAACAGATCATATCAACCTGATACAATAAAATCATCATAAATAGGTGTGGACTGTATTTAAGGACTACTCAGTGACGTCATAAGTGTTTCCACGTAAAAATAAAAAATATGCTTATAAAGAAGTGAAAAAGTTGTCTATATGTAGAAGGAAAAATTAAATATGGTGCCCTAAGTTTCTTTCGAGCACATCAAGTGCTATCTTTGTTTCTGACTTGTACCACCGGCTCCTCCTCTCTCTCTACTGCCGAGATCATCTTTCTTCCCAGCGTCAGCCAGTGTTGAGTGGTCTGCAATTGTCCAGAAGTACGAGAGAAAATTGTGGGAAAATGTATAACCGCCGCCAACATGAGTTAAGATCATGTCCGCAATATACAAATGTTATTAATTCTCTTTTTTGTGCTCTCAAAGTATTACTCCCATTCTAACCCCATCAATTTGTCAATTTTAGTACACTTAACCCTATTCTACTCACCCAGTTTAGGTCATTTCTTGAGCACATTATCTCATTTTGTAATGCCTTATAGAAGCGAAGCTATAGCAAACCTTTGCTCAGCATTTTCTTTTTTATATGCTTATATAGCAATTATGGTATCATTTTCTATATAGTAAAAGAGAAATGGGGTGGATATGATATTTAGTTCAAATTTTATGGCTATTTTATTACTCAAATTTGGACCAAAATTAGGATAAAAATGAATGGAATTTAGATACCTGTGACTCTTTAAACCCTATTTTTAAATACAAATCAACGTGGTAGTGCATCACAAATGTCTGAATTTATTGAAAGAAACTTCAAACCATTCAAAATTACCAAAATCAGTTACAGATTTCATTTTAACAAATCTACAGACCCTGTTTTGTGATCATCGTGCCATATGGCACGAAATTGCAAGGGGTGACTAGAATAGGATTAACAAAACATGCCTCCTTTCAGCGGCCATCTTGGACGCTTAAATGTTTAAGCCCACTTCAGGAAGGTAGAATTTTATTTCGTTTAGTCCGGGATAAATTTCCTATCTATAATGAAAACACAATGGAAATTTTACATAAAACAATGGCGGCCATTTTGAAATAGGCAGTAATGTGCAACTTTTCGGGGCGGAAACATACCTAATCCTAGTCAGGGGGACACCCCCTTTAAGATGATATTTTGGAAAATTAATCACCAGGTGGGTGCAACAAACTCGAATTTTAAGACCCGTACAGAAACTGGCTCATAGGCTAGTTGCATTTTGTGTAAAATGGATCAGAAGATCAAGTCAAACACTCAATGGAAAATCTATGGTCACAATAATTCATATCCATTGTTTAAAAGTTCTCTTTTATTTATAGAAATTACCAAACTTTACAGTTCAAACAGTTAAAACTGCTTTATTCATTATTAAAATAATACGTATTGCAAGCCCAAATGAATACGCCACACCCGTCCTTCTTTGCGATCTGTGTTTTCAGAAATCGGACCAGCTTGGAATTCATAATTCATCTTCATGTTGCAACGACTTGTAATTTGAGAATAGGGTGTATAAGTAAGATGGGATAAAGAACATAGTGAAAAGTTTGAAACGTACCTTTATAAGGGTGTTAACATCATTACAAACAGAAGTGGTTTTATGTTTGATATGTTTGTTTCCTATCCTGCATTTTAATTGACACACACTGTAGAGGCGAATAGAAGCTAAGCTGTATTTCTTGCAATCAATTAATTCACCTCATTTTGTATTACAAAACAAACCCGTGTCCTGAAAGCATGTTGTTTTAATAAACATGAACATGCAATATGCAATTAAACACAAAATCAAAAATAAGTTCCCCCTTTAAAGAACACCTCCAGGTATCATTTTTTAAAATCAAACCTAGCAGGGAATATAGCTGGGGTTGCTAGGAAGCGGTTTCTTGAAAGTAATAAAATACGTGACTTAACGGCTGAATGAGCACAACATGAACAAGAAATAACGCCTTTTCAAAAGTAACAAATCTGTGTTTAAATAACAAATCTGTGTTTAATGACTTGACAGTTTAATCATGTGTGAGCCACCACTTTATCAAATCACTTTCTGTGGCCACCGTCGCCTCATTGAGTTCACGAGTCGTTAGTGGCTTTCTTTGGCTGGGGGTTATTTGAGACACTTGACAAAATATTTTTAACCATCTGGGCCCCGTTCCATCACTTTTGTGGTGGTCCTTCTCTGCTTATGTAGCCTCTCCCTCGTGTCTTTTCTTCCTGATCCCATCCCACCGAGTTCCAGCGGTTAACGAACTATCATTGATTTGGAAAAATTATTTTAAATTTGCAGGAATAGCTTTCAAGTGAGGGATGAGTTCTGGTCGAATTCTCAATAAGTTGCTTTTCCAGCTGTAGAAATTACAGAAAGTGAAGAACCGCAGTGTTCCAGAGATAATATTCTCCATTCAATTACGTGTTGTAGTAAGTGGTCCGTCAACGGACAGTACTGACTAAAATCTCCGATTCTGTCCTATTAGGTTGCTTCTTGGTCTTAATATTTGCAAGGTATGTTAGGCTACCTTATTTGTACACTACATGCAAAATCGATTTTTGATGATTTTTTTCGCTTTGCTGATGTTAGCAATCAACTGATCGTGTCTTAAGGGTCATGTGGATTGGGCGGGCCTCATCATCCTGTGAATGCCCTCATGTTCCAAGAACGCATCCACAACTCTTGCTCGCTGTGGGCGGGCATCTATCATCATCAGTTCAAAGTCATCGCCAATGGCAGCGGCGACTGGTGCGACATTTGGAAACAGGATGTCTTCCACGTATCTGTTGGCATAGCGCTTCCATCAAATGTTGTGATTGGTTGTACACAACACTCCTTATGCTGCTCACCCCTTCGTCTCCAAACTCTTGTCCTACCATCAACATGACAAAGACACATGCGCATTTCGTCTGTAAACAGGACGTTTGCCCACTCTTGCCGTGTCCACCGTGAATGTGACCTTGCCCATTGCAAACGGGCTGCCCTGTGTCGAATCATCAGTATGGCCTTCTTTACAAGACGATGAGCATGAAGACCGGTGTAAAAGGAGAGTTCCGTGAAGAGTCAACTGAATCGAATGCCCTATTGTTCACCATTGTTGGCGGACTGTGAGACCGGCGGACCATATCTCCTGCCACACCGACCCTGTGTAAACGTCTTCTGATGGTAGACGTACTAACCCTCTGATGATTCGGTGGTCGGAGTCCAGCCTGGATCTGCGATGCTGAAAATGAAACACATAACATTAAAATTTGACAAATTAATTCACATTTTTGAGAGAAGCACTTCTGCCGGAAATTGTTTGAAAGGATCTGTTTTAACTTCGTAAAAGTATGTGTATGACCTTACCTCTGGAGGCTCTTCGTCTTAGAGCTCGGTTTATGATGAGACGGTCCTCTGCTAGAGTAGTGACTCTTGGACGACCACTACGTGGTCTACCCCTCACCTGACCAGTCTGCTGGTATTTCCTTCGCAGCTTTATGATGGCATTGGA
>JAMKCH010049261.1:0-10423 GCA_023653785.1 Ophioderma brevispina | reverse complement strand
GGAAATTGATGTGTATTGTGCAAAACACCCGTTAAAAAACAGGATTCCTAAAAACTTTCAAGTTTTTTGTTAAATATATGTAATTGGGTCTTCTAGAGTAGATATCAACACTATAAGAAGTTTTCAAAACGTTTAATGTAAGCGCAGCGCTCATTGGGATTTCCGTCTTTTTGCCATTGTCTCGTGTTTTGAAAACAATTAAAAAACCCAAAAAAGATAAAAAATTAAAAAAAACATTGTTGATTGCTGATTTGGGGTTGTCGATGACCCTTCACATGTGGTATAAATTTCGTACAAAAATTCCCTCGGGGAAAGTGGTTTCCTAGGGTGGGGGGGTCCATGGAACCCCCCCCCCCCCCCTCCTTGGGCACCAACGGGAGTGAAAACCCCGGTTCACTTAAGAGTGTAAATAACCTCCGCTGGCCTTAGTAGTGCATGGTGTTGCCTAATATTACGTGCAATGTCGATCTATCTAGAAGAGAGTTCATAATTTTGTATTTTCTGTCCGTTAAACGGACAGAATTACCACAGAGTCGCACACATGACAGTGTTCATAGCATCAAAACGCCTCGACAAAATAAACTGAAATTATGGAAGGTGCTCGTGTTCTGGCCGCAGACACAAAAAAATGAGGTACTAGGATAACGAAATGAAACCTTTTATTCATTCAAGCTGTAGAGACAAAAAACTGATGGGTTATTAGTGCAGAGGAACTTGCAATATGCAATCTTATTGCTTGTACTATCTAATCACCAATGTGGCCCAGATTACGGTGGGTTTGTTTTTATTTTTTTGTGGAAAGTATTATAACAGGTATAAGTGCCAGGTCTCATATCAAGTAGAGAAACATTAGACATAACAGGTACATTTTAAGCTTTCATAAAATTTCAGTTGGGGAATATGAGTGTACCGCATTTTTCCCTAGGTTAAAATGTCAGGAATATCGTGGATGAAAATATTTTAAAAATCTGTAAAACTTTTGATCTGTTTCCTTTTTTGATGCCTAACTATGAAATTGGTTGTTGTAAACCTGTTACTAGTACTGGCATCCGAGTGTCGTGTTTTTGCTTTCAATTTGTGGTACATGATGTAGGGGCGTGTGTTGTGGCACCTAGGGCCCTTGTTTCAGCACGCTAGGCGTATTGCCGCCGAGAGATAAACGTGGACGCGTGTTTAAGGGCCCCGTAAAAGTCTACGCAGTTTGCAATTGCCAGCAGTTAGAACCAAAGGGAGGACCAAGGATGATATTACTGATGGGAAACCCATGTGCAGGGTTGTACCATGAGCGCGGCATGTTGGCTTTTGTGACATGTACAATTACAATATTGGACGGTTTGTGTGTATTGTGGGGGGGGTTTTTGTTGTAGGCTAAGTAGTTGGCCTGTGTCCTATAAAGGTGAAATGTTATTATGTGAGCATGCCAATTTGAACATAGCCCCCAAAGAGATTGCGCAATCATTGGGCCCGTTGGTAGGGATCGTTGTAGTTTGAACGCCGATTACGCGCACCTAACCCGAATAAATATGTAGCTGGTAGAGGTAGTACCAAATGCTGGTAGTGTGTTTATTAGCGATTACAAAACTAAGGGCAACCAACGTCCACATCTTTTGGCGGATTGCGTTTTTTTTGACAACGCAATCTTACCAGTGAAAGTCAGTCGAACCATATGCTAACTAAGGTGTGTAAACATTTGATGTCGATTATCATCTATATATCAAATTTAATTTAAATAAGCTTCCTGTTAATTTTAATTTAGTTTTCTTTTTCTAATTTCATTGTAACTGGTTCTTCCTTTTACAGAAGCAAATAGTTTCATCTTTGCGTGATTCAAGAGAGCTTGGACGACGACCAAGTCTATGAGATTACGTTCCAACGAAATATGGTGAATTAGAAAATAAACATAAAAATCCCGGCCAAGTGTTTCCGTGATTTCACCAGAACTCTTAAGAACATGGAACAAAGATGTTGTTCTTATTTCTATTGGCATTAAACCATCCTATCCCCAAGAAGGTACGCCACCACCAACGAAGGTTTCACCGCTGTTGTAAATAGTCCATCAATCCCTTTCTGACATGGGATGACCTATACTATTAGAGGAATAGGAGCACACACCAAATTACATCGTCAGTGTGTTTCGACCTGATTTTTACAAAAGAAGATTAACATTTCGGGAAAACCAAATTAAAATTCTAATACGTACTGCCAAACATTGCACCGGAAATACATCAAAGGAAAAAAAAAATCCCTTTGGAGTTTTATTTTAAAAATTTTAGGAGTGTTTGAGGACAAAGTAGGTGTATAGGTTTACGAATTTGGTAACCTTAACAGATTGTTAATTCTGGAATAAACAAACTAAATTTTACAGCATGAAGATCTAATAAAGAATAAATATACACCAATAAGCCTATATCAAAATCAACATGTATTATAAAATGTAGTTGAGCACAAAGTTATGATACGCTAGCAGAGCACACATTCAAGTAAATATTTGACACAGCTCGTGGAATAGGAGCTTCATAGCCCTCATCGTCGGGGACAGGAATAAGGCGACCCCAATATGCGGGTCTGCGTAGTTCTGCGGTACAGAACAAATGTCGGTCGTGAGTATGATCGTGACAGTTGAAGATTCATTTAAAACAGAAAGTTACGTTACAATACAATACCAACACTATAGATTGAGACGCGAACATATCACACTGCAGGGCATCTTACGTGAAGTATTAGGTCCGTGAGCTCAAAACTCGACCAAATCGGGCATTTTTTTGACATTTAAATAATATGTGTTCGGGCTGTCGAACATTGCCCCCCCGCCCCCGAAAACACATTTCAACCAATCACACAGTTCGGTACCGCTATGACCAAAACCTTGAACCATACGCGCAAATGGTCGCCTTATTCTGTCGATGACTATAGTATAGCAGTCCCAGCTTGTGAACAATATTTTAGCCAATCAAAAGCGATTTAAACGTATAAGATATAAACCGGTGGATACACTAAATCACATAATAATTGTGGAGGTGGTTGACCACCATTATGCAAAGAGAATTACAATATTGCGTTTGTCAACAAACCTAATTGTATCTAGTGCAAGCAAATTACTAGTTTGTACGTGTTCATATATTATATTTTTATCTAGAGATCCATAATTATTTTGAATTACTTTGCGGTTTTGCTTGAAAATCTTGATTTTTACGATATTCAAATTTTTTTTTTTTTTGTTTGTGTGTGTTGACCTGACGTCATCGCTGTCATTTGTGTGTACTTTTTTCTGATGTAATTTTAATCGAGGACAACGTGCAGCTATACACCCATACTAAAACAGTAATCATTATCACCTAATTTTGAATTCATTGGGGGTAGGGGGGGGTGGCAATCCATCTCATGTCAAGATACTTAGTTTAAATATACACCATAAAGAGTGATATACAATTAAATAGCCTATTTTTAACTGTTTGTTCCATAGATATATTTGAGTCCTTAGAAATAGTGTTATTTTCAGCTGCTTCCGATTGATTTAGCTTCAATTTGATTTTTTAGAAATACAATTCCAATAGCTATCATTCATATATACCTTCGTAAAAACTATTAATATATAATGTATGTTTTAACAATAATTAAGCCGACATCATTTATTACCACAATCGGTATCATCACAAACCTATCCCTTTACAACTAACGTAATATTCTTGCAACAGCCTATCCTACGTAGATTACTAACAAAACATCAGAAGTGGTAAAAATTTGATATCCATATATATAGCTATGGCCTCCCTTTTTGGTCGTCATTATAATCGTGGCCGCTATGAACGTACCTAAAAAAATCCTTTTATCAAGCATTTTATTTCTCTTGTCTAAGTTAGAACTATATTAAGAATTCCCAATCTCAAAATTACAGATAAGTATACCCAGATTGATAGCGTCCAGATCAATTTACTATTTTAATATACAGATACTTGTGTTCGTTTCTTTTAAGGTACCAGAAGAGATAAACCGTTCAAGTTACTTGTTTTAGAATAGAATTTAATTTTAGAGCGAGTGTCCATTTTATTTACTCGTGTTTGTCACTCTTCATCAGACATTAACATCTGAAGTGGTCGAAGGGGTGTACGCATACACCACGCCCTGAAATGGGGTTTTCTAACGTGTTAGTCCGCTAAAACGCAAATGATAAGGGAGGTCTGGTCATTCAGGAAGGATTCCTCTGACATGTGCTGGTTAAATCAATTTAAAAAAATATGAGTACATGACGCATGGAATGCCAGGAAGAGAGAGATAAGGCAAGGAGCGTATGTAGTGATGTGATCATTAACATTTAATAATACTTTAAGACACTGAACGCTTGCACCAATAATTGTGATGATGTGCATCTTTGAAGGTTTGTGTGTGTGGGGGATGTCTGGTTGGTAGGGGGTGTGTGTGTGTGTGTGTGTGTGTTTGCATATCATCTGGGTGATTATGTGAGCGCCAATTCATGGTGTTTGGAATACAATTGGTAATCGTTGCCGCTATCACTGTGGGCCGCTATGAAAACACCTGTCGTTATCAAAGCACTTTATTCGGTTTTAAGTTTAGTCTAGATTAAGAATACGGCCCAATCTCAAAATTAGATAATTTATACCACATGATGGCGGCATATCCCCATGTAATATTTTAATATAGATACTTGTTATAATTTTAAAGCGGGCACTGGAAAATTTCACAAAATATGACATTTTTCCAATTTGCTCTCAAATGATAGTCTAGGCCATTGGAAGAACCAGAGATATAGTTTAACATAAAAATACCATAACCCAAAAACGATTAGGGACATTGATATGAGGATAGAGTATCCAGGTAATTTGTGGGCTAACTTTAAAGTTTTCCATAACTTCTATCACCAAATGTGTATATACTGGGAATAATTTTGACTAGTACTCACTGATATAAACCAAAAGGTTATAGGACCGGTCAAACAGTGTGCATTAGCGTGGGAAACATGCATACGGCGTGCGCGTGTTCTTGTGTTAAACGCCATGTTCGTCCTCTATGCGAATTTCGCGTCGCCGGCCGGACGCTTAAATTACAAAAATCGTTCCGTTGTTACCCTAAGAAGTTGATTGGTTCTTAATCATTCGGCGTGAGGGCTTTGGTATATAAAAGCATTACAAAACCATGCAAAAAATATAGATTTTGGAAAAATCTTGAGGGCGCACGATTTTCAAATGTTTGCCTCGTGTCTTTTCAAGTTGCTACTAGAAGAGTAACAGTTCAAGTTTAACTTGTTTTAGAATAGAATTTAATTTTAGCGAGTGTCCATTTTATTTATTCAGTGCTTTGTCACACTTTATTAATGCAGGACAATTAAACTTAAGTGGTCGAGGGGGGTTGTACGTATAAACCTTGAAATAGGTTATGTACGTTAGCGGCGACAAAACGAATTGATAAGGAGCGTCATTTTTTTTTTTTTTTTTGTTTGGGCCGGGGTTGCCCTAAAAATTGTGATTCAAACCCATATCATTTTTTCAGACTCCTATCAAAGAGCTGAATTATATTGATGACCCCCTTTTTTAAAGCAATTATTTTGTGACCCTCGCCGAGAAAACATGATGTAGGAACACGGGCTAGTTTGATTGAAATCAACAGCACATTACAGAGCATAGGGCCTGCACTCAGGACGACTGAGGACAAGCAAGTGGAAGGATTCTCTGAACATGTTGTAGGCTGTGATGGTTAAATTCAATTTTAAAATTGAGTACACATGAGCATTGAATCCCATATGAAGAGAGAGATAATGACCAAGGGCGTAGGAAGTGGTGCTGATCATTAAACATTCTAATAATACTTTACAACCTGAACGCGTTGCATTCATTGTGCTGATGTGCCTCATTTAAGCAGTGTGTGTGTGTGTGTGTGTGTTTGTGTGGTCTGTGTGTGATGTGTGGGTGTGTGTGTGTGGCACATGTTCATCTTGTGTGATTGTGAGCGCAATTCATGGTTTGGAACACAGCTTGGTAATCGTGGCCGCTATGAACGTACCTATCATTTTATCAAAGCATTTTATTTCGGTTTCTAAGTAGTCTAGATTAAGACATTGGCCAAATCTCAAAAATTAAGATAATTATAGCAAATGATGGCGGCCAATCCCCATTTAATATTTATATAGTACTTGTTGTTTATATTTAAGTGTACTGTGAGAGATAAACGTGAAAGTACACTTGTTTTAGATTAAAGATATAATTTAATTTTTAGCCGAGTGTCCATTTTTATTTACTCAGTTATTTGTACAATATTCATCAGACCAATTAACACTAAGTGGTCAATGGGGTGGTGTACGTATAAACCCGAAATCGTTTTTTGTACGTAGCGCGAAAAACGCAATTGATTTTTTTTTTTTTTGCCGGGGTTCCCAAAAATGTATTTTCAACCACAATATCAGTATTTCATGACTCCCTATCAAAGAGCTGCATCATTTGTGACCCACTTTTTAAGCACATATTTTGGACCCTCGCCGAAGAAAATGCCTAAGGAACACTGGCTATGTCTGTTTAAAATCAAAAGCACAATTACATGAGCCTATGGCTGCACTCAGGAAGACTGAGACAAGCAGTGGAAGGATTCCTCTGAACATGTCTGTAGGCTGTGCTGGTTAAATTTCAGTTTAAAATATGAGTACATGAAGCACTGAATGCCAAGGTAGAGAGACAGAGATTAGCAAGGAGCGTGGTAGTCGAATCGATGTGATATTAAACATTTAGTAATCTTTTTACAACTGAGCGCTTTGCACTAATTGGTGCTGATGTGCCGTCTCATTTAAGCATGTGTGTGTGTATGTGTACATTATCATCTAGGACTAGGATTAGACTAGGATAGAGAAAATGATTTTTTACGACAATGTGAGCGCAATTCATGGTTGGAATACAGCTTGCAAAACACACAATGTTGCTCATAAAGTTAGAATAAATATTTTAACCCCTTTTTATGGACTGATTCTTGTGTGGTAATTCTGTAATCTAGGGTTTCATATCGCTACATAATTGATTGATTCAGTTCTCTTTCAAACAAATCACCATGAATATTCCACAATTAACCATTTACGAAAATGTGTCCTAGCTTGTTGAAAGGACAAGGGGGAGTTTGGTATTGGGGCGGTATTTGAACAGGTGATTTAATTATTTTGTTACAATTTTGTTTCACATCAACAGTTCTCAAGATACCTATTTTGGGTTGATTTCAGCCATTGAAAATGTTCATAGTACTGTTGTAAATGTCAATGGTTTGTACTGTATGGCCCTCCCTGCAGAATCAAGTGCGTCAAGACGTAGCGGCATTTATGTCCACAATGTTTGTTTATGATACACAAGGGGGGGTGAAGCCCATTCAAAACACCAGTCTCCGTGCTGGGCGCTGACATTTTGAATTGCACGGAATAAGTATAGTTTGGGTGCTTGTATACACACATAATGTTCTAATTCGATACAAACAAAATCCGGCCAAAATATCAGTTGTGGATGTTGGGTGCTATTGGGTGGTTAAATTTTTGTCCTACCCATGGCCACCACAACGAATATGAAATGACACATCAGTGGTCTTGATTTAAATAAAACCGGCATCCAATGAATACATCTTTTCCACTAAGCGCGCATTGCATTATGGGACAAAAAGAGTATCTGAGCACAATGATCCAGGTGCACTATTATTACACCTGGCCCCACTCACAATACATCAATTGGTATCACTACCGATTAGTGTATAGGCAAAGCGGCACCCACAGTATGTGGAAGAAAGAGGAAGGCAGCCATTGTTTTCTATGTTGGTACTCTATGTTTTCTTTGTGGTCGGCAAAAAACATGCGAGAGAGACGATGAATTTCTAAAGATGACCGTAACGCTTCCTCTCTTATCTATATAGAACCTCGTTGATGATGAACGGAAAGCGTCCATTGATCGGTTCAGAGCTGAGCTAACCCACCGGTTAGAGTTGTCTGATAGTCGGCCTAGGGCATCCCAGGCATGCTCGATAGGTTTATATCAGGGGAGCAAGAGGCCGTGGTCCATATGCTCTACTCGCTCTCCTCAAGAAATTGGCTTCACGACAAGGGCCCTGAACGGCGTGGTGTTGTCGCCTTGCAGCCGAAAATTGTTGGCATAAACTACTTTTCTTGCATTGTGGCAGGCAGTGGTCTTCCAGAATGTTAGGTACACGACGGCGTTCATGTTTAATAACTATGGCAAAAATTGAATCAACACTTTTTGTAACATAAGTAATTTGGTATATTCTTAGCGGCAAAAACAAGCTTGTTTTGACCACCAACGGGCGTATCCAAGACCATTGACCACTTAAATGTTTAGTGTCTAAAATTTTGGAAAGAAATAGAAAAAAAAAAACATGTAGTACAGATTGAATAGATGTACTAGTTTCTATAGTTACTTCGGTTTTTTTATTTACTAGTTAAGACATCCAAATTGTTATATAGTCAATTCTATCAAGCAGCTTAAAGGTGACATTTGGTCAGAAAGTTGTGTGTTGCGCATTTTTTTTTTGTTAAATGACGGGCTCAGATTTCCGATGAGGCGCGCTCAATCTTTCGCATTTTAATCGGGTTTTTTCGCACTATACATATAAATACTTGTCGACAGGGCCATTAATCATTGTGTGAAGCTCAAATCAAAGTCCTTCATACAGAAAATCACAACTTTGTTATCAAAATTACTGATCCGGAATTTTCGTTATACACGGTATCACATGGCGAGTTGACTGTGCACTAAATATTACACATGAAACGAAAATCCGATTCATCTATACTTTGAAATTTTAAGCATTTTAGGTGACTATCTTTAGTTCTAGGTGGATATTTTTGTATGGCTAATTGTTCATATTATGTGTGTGTGTGTGTGAGAGAGAGAGAGAGATAGATTGTGTGTGTGTGAGTGCGTGTGTGTGTGTGCGTGGTTGTGTGTGCGTGCGTGGTGTGTGCGGGTGTGTGCATGCGTGGATTGCGTGTGTATGTGTGTGGAAGAGACAGTTTTAAACTGTCTCTGATCTTTCCCATTGTTTATCATGCAGAATAAAGAAAACTGAAAGGACAAGCCAGTTGTGGTGAATTATTTTGTATCATATAGTATGTGCTCACCCTACCTAACTGTCTAGATTATTTCCCTAGGAATGTTGAATCTAGCCTATTTAATCCGGGTAGTGCGGGTTAGGTAACTGCTCTTAATGTAAGATCCGCCAATGGTATGCAAATTAGCGCTATTAGAGATAGTACAGACTGAATGCATAGGATTGCTGTTTATTCCATTGTCTCCGAATCAAGACTAGTTTTGTGCTTCTTATATTCAACAACTCCGGTCCCGACTGAGCTGCAATCCCCAACCAAAGAGGTTCTATATAAGATAGAGAGGCCCATAAACGTTACGTAAATCTTTAGAAATTCACCCTCTCGCATGTTTTGCCGACCACAAAGAAAAACCTTAGAGTAGAGTACCAACAATAGAAAGCAATTAATGGCTGCCTCCGCTTCTTTCCCATTACTGGGGTGCCGCTTGCATATACACTAATCGGTAAGATTAAGTGATACCAATTACGTATGTGTAGAGTGGCCCGGTTTGTAATAATAGTACCTGGATCATTGTGCTAGATACTCTTTTTTCATAATGCACTTGCGCGCTTAGGTGAAAACAGATGTTATTCATTGAGGCGGTTTTTTAAAAGAAGACGATGAGTGTCATTCATTCGTGGTTTTCATGGGTAGGACAAAATTAACCACCATAGCACCCAACATCCAAACTGATTATTTTGGCGGATTGTTTGTATAGGATTGACATTATGTGGGTATACAAGGCCCCAACTGATAATATTCCGTGCAATATATTCAAATTCCAGCGCCCAGCACGGACACAAAAAACGATACTGTTTGAATGGATTTTCACCCCTTGATCCCACCTACCGCGATTACCAGGGGTCAGTATCATTCGGATGAAGAGAAGGAAAAAAAGTTCTAAGGCAAAATGGGCAATTAAAAAAAATCACAAGTCTAAACCTTTCCGTTTTCAACTGATCTTTGGCATAATTTAACAGAACATACACCGTATGAGTTTCACAACTTCTCAACATTAAAAAAAAATGGTTTCATTACTGTTTTTTTTTTTTTTGACAAAAGGTTGAGTACATTTCCTTAAAACTTTAGTGGTGGACTCTTAAGTACTTCTTATTTACACTTTCAAGGGAATGTCCACTTTTCTTATATGAAAAGACGGTGACGTCTTTACTGCAGACAAATTCCCTCATAGCCAAAAGATCCCATGCGCACATTTAAAGTGATACATTACTGAAATAACACATAATGTCAGCTATCTTGAATTATTTTAGCCGCCCATTGTGAGAAACAATGATAGCCATGTTTGTTTTATTGTTGTTGTAGCTCAACAGAAGTTAACAAGCATAG
>JAMKCH010049260.1:0-21149 GCA_023653785.1 Ophioderma brevispina | reverse complement strand
TAAAAACCTTAATATCTTGCCAAAGCTCAAGCCAACTAGGTAACTCCCTTGGGATTTAAAAGAATAAATTATGTGTATAATTTCACGCTATAAATCTGAATCTCTTGGAAGACCAGTCATGCAATACTACAAGGGACGCTATATGGGAGAACCAACTCAAGGAGGCAGTGTTTGGGATAATAGATAACAGATTCACACAGCCATACAAGCATGTGACCAAATTCTTATAAAAATGAAAAGCCACTTTAATAATTAAAAGTTAAAATAATTACACTGCCCTACCTGGTTAAACTCGTTAGATGAAGATCTCCTAGCTGGACTAATATCAGGCATAACATGTTGTGAAATTCTTCCACTGCCTTTGCTACAATAAGCTCAGATGAAGCCCTGTAATTTGTCTTCAATTCTCTATACACATATACTCACTTGTCCTAAAGTAATTATAAAGATCCTCCAACAGGTTTCCAGAATCAAAGATGGTCAGCTGTCGAGTAGTCTCCCTCAAGATGAGCTTCTTCAGCCTACCAATGATTCACCATTGCATGGCCACTGTTCGCTTGTGCCAGGAAGAACCACAGAACCATGGACATTCATCCACCACAAGAATTTGGGTGTTCTGGACTTCACCATTCTTCCATTTTTTTCAGACATTTGATGCTGGCCCGGAATCTGGCCATACTGGTAAGTGATCTGATGGAGGGTCTTTGCCTCAATGTACGACGGCAAACTTTCGAAGATTGGAAGCTGCTTGTCCTGTTGGAGCTGCCTTACTATTGAGGTACATTACTCAGCAACTCCTTCAAGTACTTTACAAACGCCCCGTTGTCTTGCCGCACCACCTCTGCCACAGCTATGGTCATGGGTTTTCCTGATGCTCTTTCTGCTGCAGCAAGCTTATTCTTGTTCAAAGTCAGTTCAAGTTATCTCTTTCTGTTTGCTTCTGTCGAAAGTTTTATTGGCCTGGTTCTTGAGCTTATCCTCTATGTCTACCAACCTCCCTTTGGTTCCTTGCTTTTGATAGTGACTTCTCCCTTTTCGTACCTTGTTTTTTGATTTGGGACCTCTTCCTTTTGTGTTAGCCATTTTTGATTTTGGCTTCCTTCTGCATTGGATCTTCAAGTCATCATCATCACATTCAACTCAGTCCCATACAGTTTCCTTGGATGCATCGCTACCATTCTTGTTTTCTTCCATGATTACTTTCAGGCATCACAATCTCTTCAGCATTTCGCATCTGAATCTTCTGCATTCATCACCATCTGACTAACAACAGTTCAAAGAAGCGCCACCTTGTGAAAAGCCTCAGCATTCATTTCCATAATCTCTTTCAGGCATTCAGCAATTCTTCTTTCTGCCCAATAATACTTGTATAAGAAGATACGGTATGGATATTTGTGATATTTGTCCTTCTCGTTTTTAGCTCGCTCTCTCACTATTGCCTTTGCTGTTCAAGAAATGTCCCATACGTGCATCATTCAATTTGACCCTCCATATTTACATGCTCTAGTATAATTTCAAACTCTTTGGATAATATAACCACTGTAATGTGTCTTGAAATCGGTGGCCCTTATTCTTTAAGGCACATGACATGATGCCTCCTGAATGCGGTTTACGTCTCCATGCCTTGTAGTAGCCCCTGCTGCCTTAAAGGCCTCTACCCCAACTTCCTAACCATAATTTTGTTTCTTGTTGTAGACCCCTGTATATTAAACAAAATGCAACACTGCAAACCATTATTACTACCCAATGTCACTGGCAGTTTCAAGTTTACCATTGTTGCAAAGTTTTCTCTCATATGCCTGGTCGGAGCTTCCTGAGCCAGTCAGAGAGATTATTGCTTCTATCACAAGTTTCCTTGTTAAGAAACATCTGAAAGCATTTCACGGAAAGAGCTTTGAAGAGCTGGAGCTGGACTCCCCCGGGGGGGTGGGGTGGGGGCCCACTTGTATTCAAGGTGGATCTGATGCAGAACAAGAAAACACGTAACAGGGTCGCTTCTTTTTCCAACAGGCTATGTAAGCGCACGACATTGATTAGGTGTCAAAAACAGCAAAATACGGAAAAGGGTGTGTTTTTTCCTTAACTCTGAAATTGTGATGTACGCGAATCAAATCATAAATAATATGGTAATGGAAGCAACATGAGCAAAGCCAGATTTACAGGTATATTATCACCACACTGCATTGCGTACTTGTTGAGGGTAAGCAAAAACTGACAAAAAAGACTTGTTTATGGTAGCAAAACAGACAAAAATGCGTGTGTAGGGTATGTTTTTTAGGTCGGTTGGAAATCCTTGTTTCAGGCTTGCATTTTGGAAGGCCATGTCCACACATCATATCCCCTTTGAATACAACTGCCCATTTTTTCAAATCCATTTCTTTCTCAGATACAGATAAAAACTACCGTTTTAATGGTTTAACCATCAATATTAGCACAGTAGATGAGTAGTGCGTTGCACTATGCATTATCACGTCGGCATCAAAACCGCAATTGTTTCTCACGGTACCTTTGGTCAGTGTGTACAGTGTCATGCTCTCATATCAAGTGAGAAGACGATAGACAAAAATCGAACAAGCACCTTTATACAATAGAAAGTTTTGGTAACTTCACTATTGGAATCCATACCACCATGCTTTTCTTCGAGTATTTCCTCCAATGTAACCAATTTGCTCTAGTTCTGCTTTTTCAAGCACTGACTGTAAACACACATTAGGAAGCATGGTTGGTAGGAGCTCCATTGTTTTGGCACCTGCAATGCTTTCACCAAAGTTTTTTAGTGAACTGTAACACAAACAGGTCATGTTGACATCATCCAAATCTATTTCATAAGTGTTTTGTTTATACCATGGACATAGGAGAAAAGGACCTACCCCACACTAGTCTCATGATATCACATTCCGCCTTTTGTTATTAAATCGATTGGTTTTTTTTGCTCTTATCCACAATTCATTGTGTAATGGCTTTGTGGTGGTGTCATGGATTTTATTCAGCTAGTGTGCTGATTCGGGGCCGCATGTATCCATGATACGGATGCCCCTAACATGGCCCGATATTGAGGCTGGTTGCGGATTGGGAACAGTCGTGGCCAGGTTTACACCCTACTCTTATTCGACCCTGACTGCAATGTACATGTACAGTTGTGATCCTCTGTACACGGGACCGACGGCTTAACGTCCCTCCGAAGGACGGGGTGCTTTCATGAATCATTTGCCAGTCCAAGGAACCATGGAGGAGAGTGCGTGATTCTGTATTAATCAATAGTGGTATACAGATGTCAAATCCAGAATTGAAAGTACCCGAATAAATCACAAGCAGTGCCACGAAACCCACAGGATTCTGAACCAGGGGAATTTTTGATTGGTAAAATTTGCGCCAGAGGCAAGCACCATAACTGTAGGCCACGCTCTCACACCGATCTAAATCGATTAAGCGTAATGCGAGAATCACCTTCTCAGCAGGGAGATGCTGCAAGCCATCAGTCAGCAAATGTGAGATTCTTGCCCGAAATCATGGTCCAGGAGAGTGAACCAGTTGAAGTATCTCATAAGGCAGCTATACACTATTTGCTACTGCACATAACCACTCCAAATTGTTTCATTCCAATCTCTAACTCTAAATAAATGATAATAAAATAAAATTGGTGCCTAGAGTGGGAATTGATTCCACAAACTTTTGATTACAAGGTGGTTGTCTAAACACACGCAACACATGCGACACAGAAAGTAATTATGAATTGTAATACCAAAAAGAAATACTTTTAACAGAAATAAAACATATTACATTGTTCAGTTGAAAACGAGTTGAAAATATATGTCCGGAGCACAATTTAGTGTCAGAATCTCATATTAGCCATCACACATGATACCAACCACGTGTCGGCCACCACGAATAGCCACAAACAACAGCAAAATTAACCTGTCTGAAAGTTGAAACTACTCCAATTTGATTCGTTTTTGAGCTAAAAATTACACACACTTGGCACAAGTTCAGACAGCAATTTTGTTTACAAGGTACACTAAACTTTATACAACCAATTCTTAAATAGTTGGGAAGTGGTCGACATTTAAAATGAGTACAACATGCATAGCTTATTTTCTATAATCATTAGCCTTCCAAAGGAAATGACCAGACTTTTTGAGGGGGGTGTTTGGCATTTTCTAAGATTTCTCTATTTGTGGCATCAACTTTCAACGAAAACCATGGAAACTGGGTGTACTATGCATGTTCCAAAGACCCCTACAGCGTGGGTCACAAACATCAGTGAAAGTACTAAGTTTTGTGAACAGTTTTAAGCCGCTGTCACTTTATCGGTTCCGTGGCAAAAAGGATAAGATCACAAGCATGTCCATGTGTATGCACACCTATACACATCGAGTGCCTGACTTTCGTTGTGAGGAATGCATGGGTAAGGAATTTGTGGCCTTTCACGTTGTAGTCCTTTATCCTATGTCCTGGTTATCAGAATACATTTAAATAGTTTGGTTTGATACTTAAAAAAGCTTAAAAAGTAGGCAACATCAAACATCATTTTAAAGACAGTCTAATCTCGTCTTGTTATAGGTATGTGACTTCATTTTCTTATTGCTTCCCTGTTATTTCTGACAAGGTTGGCATTTATCTAAAGAAATAAAATCCCATGAGAAGTATTTACAGCCGTAAATAATGTAATTTTTTATAAATAAATACTTTTCAAATTTAAACAAAAGTATTTTTAATACTTATTTTGTTGCAATTGTTACGAAAACTTTTAACTTATTGTTAGAATACTTAATGTTATTGTTGCAATTGTATGAATTAATATTTTTAATTTTAGTGTTTTAACAAAAATAAGTTATGAAGTGTGCAGAACAATGTTTGCTTTATTCCATTTTTATCTATACCCACCTGAATTCCACACCTTCGTTTACCATTGTTTACCATTTCTCTATTGCTTATCCTAAAATATTCCTCAGCAGTATCATTACATCACGCAGCAGAGCAAAATCCACCGTTTAACGCTCTCGTTGCTTGGGCTCTAAGATAAGACAGAGTACGGACATTGGCTAATCGAACACACTTCACAGGCACTGAGGAATTGACACATCACAGATCCATTCTGCCCACCTGCTCATCAGTTTGTCATCAGACCGTATCCTGAGGGCAACAAATTGACTTTGAAGGGGGGGGGGGGGGTCAAAAATGAGTCACTATAATGGTGAAAGAACAAACCAAGTGGATTAGCCAACAACAAAATCAATGAACTTTGATAGACAAAATCTATATCCAATAAGGTGTAAAAGGAGTAATCGTGTAAACGAACAAAACAAAAAGACTTATGCAGTGCATAATAAGATGGCTCCACAGCTGTGGTTGATCACTTTTATGAATAGACAAATGACCTATTAATAGCATAACCGGTCCAAAAGTATACAGCACAAGACCTAGCATGTTCTATCACCCCAATGTTAGGAAGTTTAGTTGGAGAGTGGATATAATGCTTTGTGACCCATACCCACTTACCATACCAGTTCATCGACTTTAGCCTGCTTTGAACTATTTATTTTCAGCTTGGGATAATCTTATTTTTATGCAAATACCTCTATAGTACTGAGTTAAAGTGATACTGGAATTTGAAAAATAGTGTGCACTCTAAAATTGAAAACTTTGCATGGTTGTAAAGCTTTTATTATACTTCGCAGCCCTCACCTGAAATTTTTAGATCATATCAGTACCTTTAAGGGTAACAGAACGATTTTATAATTAAAATGACTCTAGTGACAGTCAGCAGACGATGAAATGGAAATGGCATTTAACACAGAAAAACATGTGCAAAGAGGTGTTCACACAGATGCAACCCTGTTTGGATGGTCTGTGACCCATTGTCGTTTTATATCAATGGCGTATGAGCGTATGAATCTACCAAAAAAACGTTGGAAGTAAAAAAACACCAAGTTTTAAAAAAAGAGTAGAGCCATATAAAGTAATAAATCAAAGATAGAGCACCAAGTGTACTTAAGTGCGTCTGCCCCATTGGCAAAACTTGGTCCCATTCTTCTTTTCCGAATTCCTTGTTGAGAACGTCCCATTATTTCATTAAAGAAACATCATCATTAGCCCAATTGTGATTTAAATTAATTCTACTAGCTACCTGTTTCTTGTTTAAGGTTATATTGCAGTTTGAGTTGGAATTAGTAATCCTATTTCTTGGTAAAGCCCGTCTTATTCTGACATGAATACGTTTCAAGTTAATATTGCTTAGTTTCGTTTGTTTCTTGTGATTCTTATTGTTGGAGATTGGTCTCTATTCAATGATTCATGAGAACTCTCTCGCTCTGGTAGGAAGTAGAGTACTAAAGGACGAAAGGAAGGTTTTCGCTGCTCTGGTTGCCTCACAAGAGAGCCAAATGTTTTGAATGGTATTGACATCAGGCCTCTAGCATGAAATCTAATAAATCATATTTAGGCTGTATGGAGGTTTGATAGAATGAGAAAGGGGCACTTTTCTTTGATTGTAGAAGAAATGGACCAAGTTTGCAATGGGGCAGACGCACTTAAGTATCCTTGGGGCTATATTGTAGATTTTTAACTTATTGGCCTCGTACTTCTTTTTAAAACTTGGTGTTTTTTGACGTTGCCAACGTTTTTTTGGTAGATTTCTTTATTTTGGTGAACATTAAATAGCTGTGCAAGTATAGAAGTTGGTCAATTGCAAGAAAGGAAAATCTGTTTCTGCAGAAACAGTTTAACACTTTAGTTGAGTGTGTGTGCTTATTCCATACGTTGATGTTTTTGATCACTGTACGACCTGGAACGTGATTGTTATTTTACTATAAGTAAAGGCAAAGTGTTTCAGGAAGTAATATGAACAACTGAGTGAATATATTTATTAATCCACTGGTGAATTATTGATAACGATAAGTAGTTAAATTTCAGGATTGAACACGGTTTTAATTAAAGTCATTATTATATTGTATTTTTTTCTCTGGTTATATTCAGGTAATTGTTTGGTTGTATATGTTGCTTGTACATTAATAATAAAAATATGAAGAGCTTGAAGTCCATGGGCTATCAAAATTGATATTCTATATACTTTACAGGCTTTTTCGAACATTTTTTTTTTATCTCATTCAGTTAGTGAGATATTTCAGATTGTAAGGTTCTGCAATTTTAGGCCTTTTCACAAAAGCATAGAATATTAAAAAGGGCTACATTGTGGAATGTATTTAGTTCCTTTGTGATTAATATACCACGTTATTTAGTTTTAAAGAAACGAATGAGTTACTGCTTGCATTTCAGTAAGACGTATTTACCAAGAGACCCATGTCTCATGTTATTGCCATTACAACTCAGGAAACCACTGTTAATTTCGAAGCTTATTAATTTTATAAGAGATGCCATTCAGGCAATCACTCAGAAACCTTTAAACTGGTAAAAAACGCCTGGAAAACCGCGTAAAGAACCCAGAGAAGCACCCTTGTACAAAGCCTACATAAACCAAAATAATGCAGAAATGGTGGGCACCGGACTCGAACTGACAACAACACACTATCGAAAAGTAAAATCCATCATGTCATCGCTCCACCGATGCGCCACGGCGAAGCTTACAGAACACAGGACTTGATTTGTTGTATATGTTAGTACGTGATGGATCAGTAATGTGAACAAAAAAATCCGTTAATTATGTAAGCATTAATTCTTTGCTATGAACAGCTCATATTTTAATTGTTAGCAGTAAAAGGCACATCATGATGATTAAATATAAATAATGTACCAGGTGTATAAATGGGTTACCGACATTATTCAATGTCGGGGAGGTAAGGTAACAGACTCGGGTAGAGGAGGTTGTTTAGCGAGCCCCCTACAGCTACATTATATTGGTGAAGTCTGACCCTATCGCTTCGAAAGATAGATGGGCACTCAGTTCATGTATACAGGTCCGTCTCCCTTTACCTTTACCTTTTAATGTAACTAAATTTTCGCCAATATCATTTCGTAATAAAGGCGTAGGTCTTGGATGGACCGTTTTTTACGTGTCCTATTGCCACGAATTCTCGTTTCAAATAACCGTTTGAAAACATTTTAACTCGTCGTTTCCGTTTTTTTGTCACATAATTACATGTAGATTTGTTTGCTTTTTGACGACTGCTGGCATACTTTTTCTCGAATTATTTGTTATGCTCGTTGTCTTGATAAAGTTTCACTGGTTTGTCTTATGATTTGATTCTAAATATTTTAAGAATACAAAAATATAAAATTAAAAAAAAAAAAAAAAAAAACAAGTTTTTTAATATTATTAAAAAACAATTACCATTGTTATTTTATGAAGATGCATTTAATGCAAATCAAACTGCCCAAAACTCTTTGATGTTTGTGATCTGACAATAAATGAACTACTGCGCAATACATATTATGAGAAAGATTTGGAATGTTTGAAACCTTAGATGAATATACTTCCATTCCATAAAACCTTCAAGGGCCAAGGTGACCGTAAGAAGAAAATGATCTTACTCTCGGTAATTTTAATGTGCGAAAGTAGTGGGATACGCTGGACTCGAAACCGACAACAAGAGGACTATTCCAAAAGTAAAATCCAATAACGTAAACGCTTTAGACCGGCTCGGCCACGAAGGCCAAGCTTAGAACATTACAATGCAAATTGTTGGATATGATAAAGTAAGTTGATGGTTCAAGTAGTGATGTTGGAAACAAAAGAATCCCGTTAAACGGCATTTTATGCATTAGAGTGCAATATCTCAAATATTATCACCTAAAAAGGCACATCGAGGATAACTAGGAAATTATGTATTAAGTTTGGGTACTATCCAGTCGTAATAAATGCTGTAGGTCTGTGAGACCACTTGTAAGAGTTTCGCACTGTCCCCTAATAATTATTATAAGTACCGCTTGAAAGTCTTCTAATTATCGTTTCGTTTGCTAGTTAATATTGTTGCACATAAATGTTGTCCAAATATGTATACATTTTTGAGGGTTTGTGAAATTCCATGCTTATGGTTGTGTATTGCGAGCCGTTAAGTGATTATTGATGATATTGCCACCTAGTGCTATTTCTCGTCAAAACGGCGTCAAACAAAAGGGAAGTTTGTTTCTGTTATATACTAACGGTATGTGTGTCGTTTGTATCAGCTGTTTTAAGGCTTTTTCTGGCTGTTTTTGGTGTTTTTTAGTCGTTATTTTTAAAACTTGGTGGAAACACACCGTGTGTCTTATTAGTGTTACAGACAGACACATTTGTGATTAAATTTACGACAAACTTAAAGTTAGCCTACAAAATATAATGTGTTAAATTTATACTCTCTTTATTCCCAACATCCTAGAACTACTTTGCAAGCAATTGGAAGAAGAAATTTCATTTTTGTTAAACAAAAATGTGCCAGTAATGCCTTAGAAGTACACACAACAAAATGGTTCCAGTTTTGCAATGATGTTAATTATGCAACCATTGTTTTTACCTAATTCAGTAGATATCCTTTCTTTTTCCTCTGCTCACTGTTGTCATACACTGACACCTCCACCATGGTTGCAGGTACGGGTAATTTTTCTTCCCACACATTTCAGAGCCAGATCAGACTTTTAGGAGAAATAAAAAAGAAATGATATGGACAGATCCAATTTTTATACTGTAGTAAACAACAACACAAAAAGTTTAAGTCCCCTATTAACAATCTTCCTGGTCCTCTATTATTAAGACTTGGTCAAAGCACATAGACTGGTTCCTTGTTCAAAAAGCAACATAGTCGACGGCAGTTGAGTAAAAAAATAAAAAGCAATTGAAAACGTGTTTCTATATGGAAATTTATGCTGATTCCAAAATCTTCCGAGTCCCCCAAAGTAAGTTTTAGGGGAAAGTTTCCTTTTGCATAAACATCAAAAAATGGCCGCCATTTTAACATTTTTGTACATAACTCAAAAGATTTAAGGCTTGTAAAGCCTTCATTTTGTGTCTATAATATGTTTTCAGGGGTAAGAGAACACAACTAGATCATCAGTTAAGTATTATGCCATATATTGACAATTAATTTGCATAAATTTAAAACGGTGGCCATTTTGATTTTTTATGCAAATTAACTGTCAACATGACCTAATGCTATAAGGTCATGCAACATGAGCTGGGAGCAAAGTGTGTTACATGCTTGAAACTACCAAATATTACACGTTCTCACACTTAAATGAGAGTAAGTCATCATTTTTTTTAAATAGCTATAAAACTATATATTGTTGTAAAACTAAAAATGTAAGGAAGACAAATATGCAACTTGTATGTGCATATACAGGGTGTCACAAGTGTCATATAAGGTGGAAAAGTGAAATTTTGATGTAAAAAGTACAAAAGTTTGTGGCAGTCTAATTTGTTACCTTCAATTAACATCATAGCTTAAAACTGTTGTATGAGTCAAAATGAATGCCACATAAATAACAAACGAAATGAGATGTTATTTATCTTAATACATGGCAGGGTCACAAAGATATAAAACCAAAAAATGCAAAAGCCCCGAATATCAAAAATCCCTTAGCTTAACACATGGCCTCATTCCGGTAGGCCCTCATCCAAGGCACCACCTCTCTGAATCTGCTCATTATCAAAGCTAGATAAATTCCCTTTAACATGAAATATAAATCAGATGAATACCGAACTTGGTTCTTATGCTACAATTAAAAATGTTTTAAAAATATTGGTGAAAAGGAACGCCCCCTCTTTTGTATACACCCAACACGGCGCATGACCATAAATAATGATCTAATTCCTTGACCCTTGAAAACATATGTTATAGAACAAGAATGAAGTACAAGCCTTAAATCTGGAGTTATGTACCAAAAATGTCAAATAGGGCAGCCCTTTTGAATTTTTATGAATTAAAATGTAAGTTGACCTAATGCTATAAATAATGATATAAGTGTATTCCTTAACCCTTGAAAAATTTGTATAGACTCAAGAATGAAGGCATTATAAGCCTTAAATTTTGCGTTATGTACAAACAAACGTTTTAAAATGGCGGGCCATTTTGAATTTATGCTAATTAGGCAATTTTCTCTCAAAATTCAGCTTGGGGACCAGAAAATTGGAATTAGCATAAAATTGTTCATCTTAAAAAACACTAACCCAATTGCTTTTATCTCAAAAATGCCTTCCTTGTCTGTTGAAGGAAAGCACTTTTTTTTGAGAAATGGAACAGTCTACATGATGGTCAAAGTCCTTGATTAGTTGAAATAGAATTTCGCTGGTCTGCTTCGGCGCTCGTATATTCAAAGAATTATAACCTGTGGGCCGCCCCCATGACCTTGAACCTGGCACATGACCTTTGAACATCATCAACATATGAGGGATCACCATGGTGCACCTATGACATAACTTTGGTTCCAATTGAACTGCAAGTTTGCAATTTAGCAATTTTAATTTTTAGCCCATTTTTCAACCTTGACTCACATGGGACTTTTGACCTTTCAACATGACCTTTGACCTAATCAACATATGAGGGATCTTATTGTGCACCTATGACAGAAGTTTGGTTCCAATTTGAAGTTAAACTTTTCAATTGAGGTCAATTTTAAAACAAGTATTAAAAAAAAAAACTGGTGTGTCGGGTCGCTAGGCAAATTTACAAGAACTAAGAACAACATTAAAAGCATTTAAAGGAGTATATGGTTTCTAGTTTTAAGTTGCCTGTATTATTACAGAAAGAGAAAAACATGTATAAAAGAATTCTCATAAAAAGATTTTAAAGTAGATGTTGATACATGAGCATTAAGATTGCATTAGAAGCAATCACCGTGTTTACAACTTGATCTCCCGTTGACATTTGACCTTGGCTGTGGGAACATTGACTCACCATAGTGTCTAAGCTTTAATTAAAATAGGTTACACTTCTGTCATTTCAATAAAGAAAATAGAAAAAAAAAACAGCCCAATTGGATGTCAAAATGTTGTAAAACTGAATCCCCAAGTTATAAGTTTGAATTAACATAGGTTACACTTCCTGTCATTTCAATTAAAGAAAATAGAAAAAAACGCCCAATTGGGCGCAAATGTTACTAAAAAACTGAATCCCAAAGTCTTAAAGCTTTAATTTAACAGAGGTACACCTTCCTGTCGTCAAATAAAAAGAAAATAGAAAAAACGCCCAATTGGCGCAAAACTTTGTGTTAAAACGAATACCCAAGTTATAAGCTTAATTTAACATAGGTTACGCATTCCTACATTTCAAATAAAAGGACAATAGAAAAACACGCCCATGGGCGCAAAATGTGTAAAATGACTCCCCAAGTTATAAGCTTTAATTTAAACATAGGTTACAACCTTCCCGTCATTTCAAATAAAGAAATAGAAAAAACGCCCAATTGGGCGCAAAATGTGTAAAACTGGGAATCCCCAAGTTATAGCTTTAATTTAACATAGTTACAACCTTCTGTCATTCAAATAAAGAAAATAAGAAAAACACCCAATTGGGCGCAAAATGTGTGTAAAACGGAACCCAGTTATAGTTAATTTAACATAGGTTTACACCTTCTGTCATTCAAATAAAGAAGAAAATAGCTTAAAAAAAAAAAACGCCCAATTGGCGCAAAATGTGTTAAAACTGAATCCCCAAGTTATAAGCTTTCATTTAACATAGGTTAAACTTCTATCATTTCAAATAAAGGAAAATAGAAAAAACGCCCAATTGGACGCCAAAAATGTGTTAAAACGAATCCCCAACTTATTAAGCTTTAATTTAACATAGGTTACACCTTCTATCGTTTCAAATAAAGAAGATAAATAGAAAAAAAAAGCCCATTGGGCGCAAAATGTGACAAAACGGAATCCCCAAGTTATAAGCTTTTAATTAACATAGGTACACATCTCCTGGTCATTTCCAAATGCACGCAAAATGTGTTTAAAACTGAATCCCAAAGTTATAAGTTTAATTTAAACATAGGTTAAACCTTCCGTACTTTCAAATAAAAGAAAAGAAAATAGAAAAAAAACGCCCCAATGGGCGCAAAATGCGGTGTTAAAACTGAATCCCCGAGTTATAAAGCTTTAATTTAACATAGTTACACCTTCCTGTCATTCAAATAAGAAAATAGACAAGAAAATAGGAGGAAAAAAACACGCCCAATTGGGCCGCAAAAATGTGTTTTAAAACTGAATCCCCAAGTTATAAGCTTTAATTTACAATAGGTTACACCTTCTAATCGTTTCAAATAAAAAAAATAGAAAAACGCCCCCAATTGGGCGCAAAATGTGTTAAAACTGCTGAATCCAGGTATAAGCTTTAATTTAACATAGGTTTACAACTTCTGTCATTTCAAATAAAGAGAAACAATAGAAAAACCGTCCCAATTGGGCGCAAAAGTGTTAAAACTGAAATCCCCCTAGTTTATAAGCTTTACATTTAACATAGGTTACACTCCTGTCTTTCAAATAAAGAAAATAGAAAAAACCCCAATTGGGGCGCAAAATGTGTTAAAACTCGAATCCCCAAGTTATTAAAACTTTAATTTAACATAGCTTACGCTCTTTTCTATCATTTTAAATAAAGAAAATAGAGAAAAAAACGGCCCAACTGGGCGTAAAATGTGACAAAAACTGAATTCCCCAAGTTATAAGCTTTAATTTAAATAGGTTACACCTTCCTGTCATTTCAAAGTCTGCAATGGGTTAAAACTGATCCCCACGTTTCTAAGCTTTAATTAACATAGGTTAACACCTTCATGTCATTTTCAAATAAAGAAAATAGAAACAAAACGCCCCATTGGGCGCAAATGTGTTAAAAACTGAATCCCCTAGTTTATAAGCTTTAATTAAACAGAGTAGTTACACCTTCCTGTCATCAATAAAGAAAGAAAAAGAAAAAACGCGAGCATTGGGCGCAAAATGGTTAAAAACGGAATTTTTCCAAGTTATAAGCTTTATTTAACATAGGTTTACAACCTTCCCATCGTTTCAAATAAAGGAAAAAATAGCAAAAAAAAACGCCCAATTGGGCGGCAAAAGTTGTCTAAAACATGCATCCCCAAGTTATAAGCTTTAAGTTAACATAGGTTACACACCTTCCTGTCATTTCAAATAAAACGAGAAAATTAGAAAAAAACGCCAATGGGCGCAAAAATGTGTTAAAAACTGAATCCCTAGTATAAGCTTTAATTTAACATAGGTTACACCTTCTGTCATTTCAAATAAAGAAAATAGAAAAAACGCGCCCAAATGGGCGCAACATGTGTTAAAAATGAATCCTCAAATTATACGATTTAATTAACATAGGTTACCTTTCCTATCATTTCAATAAAGGAAAAAAGAAAAAAACGCCCCAATTGGGCGCAAAATGTGTGAAAACTGAATCCCCAAGTTATAAACTTTAAGTATTTAACATAGTTGACACCTTCCTATCAGTTCAAATACTAAAGGAATAGAAAAAAGAAAAACGCCCATGGGCGCAAAATGTGCTTCCTATATTTTAAATAAAGGAAAAACAGAAAAAACGCCCAAATTGGGCGCAAAATGTGTTGTTAAAACTGAATCCTCAAATTTTAACTTTAATTTAATGTCGCGTTACACCTTCCTGATCTTTCAAATAAAGATGTTACCTAAAAACTTCGTCTTAAATAATATCAACACCAAGACATGGTAAAAGCTTCAATCATTACGTAGTATAACTCTACGTGGCCTGATTATTTTCTTACTTATAACTTCCTATTTGTTACTCACCCTTTATCTATCCTGCAACGTTTTAACCAAAATACCATCAAAAAAAGCAAGTTGCACAGAGGACTAAAATCAAAGAAAATGCTTTTTTAAGGCCATTGCAAACATTGCCAATGATGTTATTCTTTGTTCTGATATTGCATCGCATTACACACCCAACACTAAATAAAACTCCCAAATTAAATAGGAGACGTGATCATTCATAACAGAATCATTTATTGAAATGCACTTTAAGTATAGAAATAGACTCCTTCGCAATTTGAGAGCAGTGGTTTCATATGAGCAGTCGGGTCGCTAAGCGACCCGACAAAAAAACTTAATTTTGTGACACACACACACCACATCCCACACACACACACACATTACATCCACACAAAACATGGATTGCTAAGTGTCCTGCCAGCTATAGCTGGCGGCCCACAATGTGCGTATATGATTGTTAGGTAAACTGTCGTGGAAAGACACACGTTACTTCACGGCTAAGTGAGCACAGATCAAAGACAAACTGAGGCATTTTCAAAACTCACCAAAAGGGACTCTCATTATTTACAGGTTGTGGTAATGTTCTGTAGCAGGTCTGTAACCGGATTTGTTAGGGGAAGGGCATTTTTTTTTCAAAAGGAGGACCTTTCTACCCCAAAATCGCCCCTCCCGAAAAAAGGGGAGGGATGGAAAATTTTGACTTTTAGCAAAGTTTAAACTTTTTTTAAATATGTAAATAGCATATCCTTGCTCCACTTGCAAATCAATTGGTGTCCCTTTTTTTGAGCCATTTTAGGCTCGTGGTGTTTTGGGGAGGGCTTTTGGGGATTATTTTTTTGAGGGGGGGGGGGGAATATGGAAAATACTATCCTGTGTTAACTTGTGTTGACTTTGACAAATGCTGAATAAGAAATATTAAGGAGCAGGTGTTTGGGGGGGACTTACTCTCTGTGTTATATTGCCACATTACTCTGAAATTGGGGGGGGGGGCCCTTTACTACACCCAAGTTGTCATATTCCCTTGTTTAAAGTCCTTATAAACATTAAAATAGAGCATTTTACCAACCAGCTTTCCAATTTTGAAATTTTCCACATTCAGCAGTCACAATTATTGCAGCTCAATATAATATAGCATTAAAAATGTACGGAATAACGAGTTTTTTATAAACTTCCTGCCACTTAGGCCAAGTAAAAAAATAACCAGTTGATGTCCCCGCCCGCTCCAATTTTTTTGTTTATTTTTTTTTTAAAAGCAACTAACCACAACCCCAAAAAGGGCCTAACAAAGTGGGGGAAAATGAAGTCAACAAAACATATCGGAACACTATATCTATTTTAAAGAGTATTCCTTTTTCAAATTTTTTTTTTTGTTTGTTGAGCAATTTCTTCAACCTTGCATACTACTATTTTCACAATGACAAATGCATCTTAAAATATATCATGGGGCAATTTACCATGGCCTACAGCCATCTTGTGAAAAAAATATAAAATAACAAATAATAAAGGCCTCCCTCACCAACTTTTTCAAAAGTCCAGACGATAACTGTTTTATTTTTTACTTGGCCTTTTTTTTTTTTACATTTTATTGACACATACTCAGTACTTTTTGAAATGGTGGTTTTGTTGAATAAAGCAAAATGAAAAGCTGCATTTTTTAGCTATTAGTCTTATACTGTGCTGTCCACCTTCTCACACATCTCAAGCACCCTCCTTCACTCCGCCCAAATCATATTTTTTCTTATTCTGATAATATTTACTCTAATGGTTTAAATGGACTGAAAGATCTAATGAGCAGTGAAACCAGAAAAGGATGTTTACAGGTTATGCCTCTTTAAGTTTAATCTATCTCGATATAAATACCCATTTCCCTTCTATATCATAATTACTATTTATTGTTCTAATAGTAATCAGGCATGGAGTTATTATAGTAAAACTATACTAACTATTTAATAATCCATGATCAATGTTTGCTTTGTCATTTGTACAATGTTGCATGATCACTGTCATGGGTGATCTTGTCTTCTGATTCATTGGTTTTTGCTCAAGGTCAATCATTCATTAACCTTGTCAATCACTGTTATCTTGTTACTACCATATGCAATCATCACCTCTTCGAAAAAAAAAAAACCCTTTGAGCAACAAGAAGAATGTGACCAAAGCCTGTTTTATGGACCACTGTGTGTAGTTGCAGCTGGCAAACCAACATTTAGCATGTTGGAACACATGGTTTTGCATTTACACATGGGAAATGGCAGGGAGGACCTTTCCAGTAAGGGGTGCTCCTTTTTTCACATACTTCAAATGCTTATCAAATATAAGACAAAAACAACTGATATGAATAAGAAAAAAAATATGCAAAAAACCTGGTGTCAAAAAAAATTCAGGGGCTTCTCTCTGGCAATTGTCACATGCTTAAGCGTAGCTGCAAACTGCAGCCACATGTTTGCCCAAATTCATACCGGGCGGCCTCCGAAAAGTCCGACTCCAGACAAGGAAACACACCTTTCCCCCCCCCAAAATGTTTTGTCTCAGACGAAATGTGAAAAACGGACAAGACTCTGCAAAAACACGCCTTTTTTTAGAAAGGCTCATGCAAAATGTGGGATTTAAAAAAAAATATTGCTTTTTGCACCCCGCATTTTTTTTTTCCCTGAAAATTTTAAAATCTTTCAGGAGCAAACACCTATTATAAAAAATGATGTGTGCTAATGCCGCCGTCTTCCGAGACAAACTGTTTTTTTTTTTTTAATTTATAAATTTTGGTTGAGTTTTGAAGTTTGTTAATGTTTTAACTTATGTAATTTAAGGTTATGGTCTACCATAAAAATTTGAAAGACCCCGGGTCGTCCTGAAAATTTCAGCCTCGAAAATGCATTTTTTTTACAAAACTGTCGTATTCATGACTAACAATAGTACAATAATTTATAGGACATTGCAGTATTATATCTCTTGGCCATGAAGGTAGTTATTTTCATAAAAATTAACTTATATTTTACATCCCTGAGTTAGACCAACTTGCCGGCGTAAACTCACACACAGAAGTAGAGTTCTAACAGCCACACACCTCCGCTTGCCCTCACCCCCCGCCGCGGGCCCAGACAGGAGGGCCTACACGCTTGTTTGAAAACGCCCTCCCCGTCTAGGGGACATTTTTTTCTAGCAAGCTAAGACTTAACTTTCCGGTTTATTCAAGTTGGAGTGCAGGAAAATATTTGCAGCGCCGGCAAAGTGCTTCCAGTCTCCTGAGAATCAAACACGGCTCCACTTTCAAATTTGTCATCATGATCAGATTATCCGCATAAGTGACAAAAATTTTCAGCACTTTTTCCGTTCAAGATGGAACCCCGAATGCGAAAGTTCTCGTCTACGTCCACCCGCTCCCCCGCCATCGAATGAGCTGACAACCCGATCAGATCGGTATCGAATAGGAACACGGGTCTCATCTAGTTCCAATGCACACCTAAATATACGAGCAACCCAGCGCTTCTAATCTGAATGATCGTTTTTGTTATGGACCGCTTCTAATTTAAACAATCGTTACGGTAGAAGTTCCTTTACTAGTCGAGGGGCGGCGAGAGGGAGCGAGTTTTGTTGGTCCTATTTTATCCGACTTTCAAAGTAATCATTTCATGGTATAAATTAAAACTTCCTCGGCGCTTGGTTTATTAATTATATGGAAAACATTTCTTTGTAGTTATTTTTAACTGAGAAAGTGTCGTGATTTGCAAGCAATTTGATCTCCGGAAGATACATCCGTGGTGTGTTTTTATCGCTGCCAGCTAAAAATAGCAGATAACCCTGGATTATTCAATAAGGAGCATTGAATGAAAAGCGTTATCGATTATTCATCGGCCGCAAGCAACGAAAAGGCCATAAAGATTACTCTACAATCAATGCCTTTATGGGGGTTATAACTAACCTTCTGTGAGCGACAAATAAAAATGATTCTTTCCAGTAGACGTGAACAATTCGTAAAACCCTCCAAAAGGGTGAAATACGTCCAAAATTCCCCCAAACAAAAAAAAAAAAAAATAAGAGTTACATCACTAGAGCAACATTTCACATGTACAAGTGATTGGATGCCTACTGTGACTTAAATCATTAATAGTGAAAATTTCAATTTTTAATTTAGAGTAAATTGAGACATTTGGCATCAAACACTGATTCTCTACATGTGGCATCAAAGAGTGGACTTTTTCTTTTGTGGAATTTGAGAATGCAACCATACAGGTCTGGCTGAAACCCACAGCCAGAACGAAAACATTTTGAGCCAGAATCTGAACATGGCAGCGGCAGACTTTCTGGTGGGGCAAGCGGAGCGGCAAAGTGAAAGGTTGGGGGATGAAACACGGGGGGGGGGGCACTTGTATTCCAGGTGGATAGCATGCTCGTGTACAAAAAACGCGTAATTAGGGTCGGTTGTTGAGGACCAGGCGATTGTTGTACTCGCGTACATGTTTAGGGTATCAAAATCATCAAAAATTCAAAATTAGGGTATGCTTTTCACGTCGAAAAATACGTGTTTAGGGTGTGATATTCTGCATACTTGTAAAAAATCGCATTAAAAATGCTGGAAAATAGTGTTTTGTTCCCGATTTTCTCCTGATTTCACATGGTAGATTCCCCGAGTAATTTTATCCATTTTCAGCCTTATTTTAGCTTATTTTCTCTATGTCGTTGTCGTCTCCTCCAACACATAATTATGAGTTTCATTTCTTTTTGTGACTGATCGTTACAAGTATGTGCGCAGAAATGGAATTAGGGTCTGTCTCTAATTTATGTCAATCAAAACAAGTTCATAAAATTCAGTGCGGGTTTTAGTTCAATGAAATGCGTGAATTTGCAGAAAAAATGTCAATAATTACGACATCCGACAAGACTCATAAATTCCAAAGAAATTAGGACAACTTTAAAAAGACGAAATTTAAATGTAATGGATTTAAATTGTAAACTTATTAGGACCAAGATAATGCACAAATTGATATAAAATACGAAAACTTCAATGAAATCATGTGATAAATATTTCCTTCATCAGGGCCAGTGTTTAGTGTATGGCCAGTGTTTAGTGTATGGCCAGTGTTTTGTGTATGGTTAAAGGCACATTTTTATGAATGTGCGTGTTTAGGGTAGCAAACTTATGTCAAAAATACTTGTTTAGGGTGTATTTTTAAACTGTCATGCAAATTACTTGTTTAGGATAGTAAAATTAAACCAAAACACTTGTTAAGGGTAGCAAAATCAAACCCAAAGTACTTGTTTAGGTTAGCAAAATCAACCAAACTACGTGCTTAGGGTGTGTTTCTTGCCAAGTGGAATACGCGCTTAGGGTACGTTTTGGGAGGCCAAACACGAGCATGACATCCACCTTGAAATACAAGTGGCCCCCCCGGGGGAGGAAAACATCCCAGATTTGAAGTTTTTAACTAATTTTGGCCCCAAATCACTAGTTTCTGCCCCAAATTTGTAATTTTCTTCTGGCTGGGGGATGGGGGGGGGGGGAAGGAAGCAAACTGGGGGAAGAAAAAAAATTAGGAGGAAATTTGGGTAGACGTTTCATATGAGGTATTGCCATTCATTCTGTCAAGCATTACTGCACAACGTCATACAGCGCATAACGGAATCAGTAGTAATACCTTATTTGCATCAATGGGACTTCTATATGAAACGTCTACCAAAATTTGCCCCCCCCCACCCCTCTGGTGCTGCTACTGATCTGAAGAACTTGGGCTAATTATCTCATTAAAACATCCAAGATTTGGAGTTTTTAATCAATTTTGGCCCTAAATCAATGATTTTTGCCAGAAATTTGTAATTTTTTTCTGGTTGGAGGGGGGGGAACTGGGGGTAGAAAAACATTAGGGGGAAATTTCCCCCACCCACCCACCCACCCCACGAACTGCTACTGAATGTGAAGAACTTGGGCTAATTATCCATCCAATTTCTGTTCTGTTGCAACAACACTGATCGGCAACATTTTTTGGCTTGCCTGAAGGAAGTTCAGGAACTTGTAATTCTGTATTTGATTTACAGTTGGCACAAAAAGTATCTCGGCATGTTTTTCGAACAGTATTGTGCCAAAGTTGGCTAATTTTAAAAGTTTTCGAAATGTTACCAAGGACTTGCTTTTTTATTTAACCCTAAAAGGCCCGGGGGACTGTCAATGGACTCGGGAGGGTCATAGCTATCCATTGGTAATACACATATGATAGTTCATCAATCCGTTTCCAAGATACTAGGGGGGCAGAATCCACCCCCCCCCCAGCGGTGAGATGGTTACAAAAAGCACGGCTTTTTTAGGGTTAACACCTCACTTGTAAAAAAGTATGCAAACATGGCTGCGATAGAATGCCTGAAAGACGTAAACACCCCAAACCAAAAGCTGCAGTTTTTTTATTTTTCAATGGTCACGGTGTGGTACAACGCAATAATGTGTATTGATAGTACACAAAGAGTTTCCGACTGAATGAGCGAGAAAGCCTTTTGGAAT
>JAMKCH010049259.1:0-45767 GCA_023653785.1 Ophioderma brevispina | reverse complement strand
TTAAATGCAAAAGATTTTTGATTTTATTTAAATCTAGTATGTGTAAAGGTTTTTAATATGACATGTTCATTGACATGCGTATAACCTGCCACAAAACATGATTCATTAACGATTGACCGTGCAATTCCTTTTTAAAGGAATTTTTATTCATGTTTCAATTTGTAATTTTATATGGGAAGCTGTCAACACAATTGTGCGTCAAATTCTGCAGTGTCAACATGGTGTTCATTTTCATCACTTGCAACTGGACCAAACATGTAATTGGTGAGTTTGAAAGAGGGATTGTTTCCAACAGCAATTCCAGAGCTACATGTTTTATCAATCATTGTTTTGTGGAGTATCCATTTCTCTTTATTTTCAAACACAACATTTTCTTTCAAAATAATACTTTGACTTTCCATGGTAATACTATAAACATTTACACAAACAAAATGTAATCGCCTCTGTGCTGTCGGAAATAGGGTAAGATTCTCATAAGTGCTGTAGTATATGCATTTGTGTGTTGAAGTTAGTGTACAGTACAAGAGGGCCAGCACTCGGGCTATTTTCTTACAATGCCAGAAGGTGCCAACACAGAAGATCTTTCTCGATCTCATATGAAAACAAGGCGGTTCTCGAACCGCAAGTGTCGCCTGGTTGCGCGATTACTTGCTTTATGATGAAGTTTGGCAAATGATGATTAGAAAGAGAACAAATGCACTGGAGAGAAGCGTTATACAAAATGACCAAGTTTGTAATAAAATTGGATTGATTCAGCCCAAATTTATTGGTCGAGCTATGAGTTGCAAAAATATTGGGCGAGACGCAGTCGAGCCCAATATTTTGAAACTCATAGCGAGACCAATAAATATTGGGCGCAAATCATCCAATTTTATCACTGTCATGCGTAGGAACCAATATTATCGCTAACGGACACCTCAAAACATGATAATGAAGTAAATCGGGGATAGCGTTTAGCCTGCAGAGCATTTTAAAAAAGGTTAACCGAGTCATACGGATGGACATACGGACACACAGAATTTCGATTAGTATGTGCCTCCATGAACATTCGTTCAGGCGACACAAAAAATGAAAAAATTGAAAATCTGGCATTTGAGCACAAATAATACATTTTAATTTCATAATGCATACGGCAGCTTTGAGACAACAATGAAATGTGAGAGTGCCTTGATTTCATGATTCTATGAATGGAAGTAATATCATACATACTTCTTATTGTGCAGGTAAAAGTTTTAAAAGCAAATGTTGTAACAACGATGTGTTGTGTAATCCTTCATTTCACTGATGATGTGGGCTTGCAAATTATGACCAACCATGTACATGGTCTATATTCCCCTTCCAAACCTGGGCCAGGACAACGGGGGAACGTGTTGGCGCAGCGTATCTTCCTTCGCCTTTCACCAATGAGGTCTCGGGTTCAATTCCCGGCAGGGGCTCGTTCTCGTTGGCTTTATGTGAATTTGGTTTCTCGATCCATACTCGTTCCCGCAGGTTTTCTCTGAGTACTCCGGTTTCCTCCTGCTTCTAAAATCGAGCTTCTTGGCATAAATCTGTTCTGGTATCATGGTTCTCTGATGTGCTGAGCGCCTTTCATGGCAGCCGCACAGCGCCTTGATCACGTTTACGTGGATGTGTCGCGCGTTAAAAATACAAATTATTATTATTATTTTTCATTGATTCTCCTCAATGCCCAAACATTACAATCCACACTACAGTTAAGGTCGGTTCATACTTCCACTGCAATGCAGTGCAGTGCTGCTAGTGCATTGCTGCTGCACTGCCGATATATCAATCACTTTCTGCTGCAACTTGATGCAACCACTGCAATGCAAGTTTGTTGAAAAAACGAATTTAAATTTGTTGCAGTACTGCATTGCAGCATCGTTTGCAGAGACTGTATTCGGGCAAGGCAAACATAAACTGCACTGCATTGCCGTGGAAGTATGAACGGACCAACCCTTATCACCTGAAGCAAACTGGAAGAATCTTGGGAAGTTGTATCCTGGAGGTCTCATTTTTTATACACGAATCCGACGGCGACTATGATCGCCCCTACGCCGTGGGCGGCGCACTCACCATCCGCCATGACTGGGGGGCATCTTTTGCATTTCTCGTTATACACCGCGTTTACGTTGTACGTGTTACCACAAAGAAGCGATAATTTTGATCAGTTCTGACGGCAAAAATCAACACTATTCCACTGTTATTCATTTGTATATCATCATGGGCGGCTCAGGAAAAAAATGTAAATTTCTTGGCTGCACAAATACAAGTTACAAAAATGGAAACGAACTGCGTGTAAAATTCACTCTCCAATGAATGACACATGAAGAATGTGAATGTTTGCAGCCGTACCATATGCATCGGTTCCCAAATGGAAAAACCACCGAAGTGGAATGAACTTATTTTATTTTTACTATTTTCATTAGTTTGCTTTAAATACGATTGTTGTTTTCACAAAATTCCATTTTAAAACATGGTTAAATTTAGTTCCACATGTCCAGTAAAAACCAAAATAATCATCGTATGCATTTCAGTCTAAATACCACATTGTAACTCGCCGGTCATTTTCACGTGTACTGATAGTCCAAGCGTAGCACATTCCATGCACAAACGAGACTAATTTTGTTCAGATCTCCGAAATCGATCACATGGGCACGGAAGCGTCCATTCTAAAACATCAACAACCCGCCTCGGAAGATGTCACGTTTCTCAGCAAATACGATCGGTCGTTGGGGAACTATTCATTTTTCACGTACACCGAATTGATCAACATTCTTTGGTTACCTTTATTTGTCTGGAGGTTTGAATTTTACGAAAAATTATTTTTCTCACGCGGCGTGTTATACCACTTTTTAACACGTATCTAAACCAAAGAGTCATTTCTCAGTCACGCAAAGTGGATCGAGATAACCTTCATTTTTACAACAACGTACGACACTTGCCCGTGGAATTCCAGTTTAGGCCAGTCCCTGACATCATCCGTCCTTACATCCCATATAAAATAAACGGTGAAAATGACAATGGTTTAAAAATTGCAACTCCAAAATAGGTAGGTTGTAAATTCGTATTCGTTCTGTTAAGCTCATAAAAGGAAATATGCGGCGTGTGTTTTGCGTGTTCTGTGTGTACTGTGAGTGGTGGCAGGATGCCCCAGGAATGGCGGCGACGTAGAGGGTGTCCTTTCGTAGGCTTCCCGTCGGATTCGTGTATAAAAGGTTTACATTATGTGTGTTATCATACAGTTATATACAAAAGATCAGGACCCATTCTATCTTGCAATACATATGGCAGAATTGACACCGGACCTACTCATGCATAGGATAACATGACAGAACACTCCAACACCCAGCAGGCGCCTAGGTAGCTCTATAATGAAGTCATTCATCTTGATTCTACTTTCATGAATCCAGCTCATTGCTAAGAGTTTAGTCTCATCTGTTACATGACCGACACAACTTTACGATCCACGACTCAAATGGCAATGAACCTAGTAATTGCTATGATTGGTTGAGTATTTAACTTGATTTGGCATGATCACTAAACCATAAGGTCAAAGTCAGGTTCTTCAGGACAGGAGGACCTGCTACTGGTAACCTGCTACCAGAAATACCCTGTCCAGGGCCGGGTTGTCGCGGCCTCTAAAAACGACTCCCCCATCAGGTTCTGTTAAGGAATAACCCATGAGATGAGGGTAGCTTGTTACCCTGGTTAGACACTAAAATAAAATACCTGAGACGCCAGCTCTGTGAGAGCTAAAGGCGGTCATCCAGCCATGCTACATGACTGCCTTGCATTGGGGGGGAATCCCCAAAGGGTAGGGCCACGCGATATTAACGGTGGTTTGGCATCAGGAAGGGTATTCGGCCATTTTTAATAAACGTGCTCCAATAAATCCTATGAAGACAATTACAACGAGGGCCCAACCCGCCCGAAGGTGGGGTGGGGTCATCCTACTACATAAGGTGGTTTGAAGGAATCAACCGGGCCGCCCTGCAAAAACGTTGCCTTGCATCATGACGGCTTAAAAACCTGACGAGCGGCTAGGGTGAGGGGTGGAAGTCTGAATGTAGGGAACATGAGAGGGAGGGAACGGGTGTGTGGGAGATTTGCGAAAGAGTTAAGGAAGAGGAAGGTTTGATGTGTCTGTGGTGTGTACAGGAAGTGATGGTGGAGAGGGGGAGGTGGGCTGGCCGGAGGGGGCTTGATGGTGGTGAGTTGGGGAAGATAGTATAAGTTGTGGTGGGGAGGAAGGAAATATAAGGATGGAATTGGGGGGAGTGGGAGTGTGGGGAATTAGTTCTTTGGGTGGTTGATTTTGTAAGGACATGGGGAAAGGGAGATCGATAGGTTTGGGGGGTCACGGTGGGAACGGGTTTGGGGAGAGAAAGAGAAACCTGGAAGGAAGGTTGCCATGCTGTTAGAGTTGTGTGATGAGAAGGAGGTGTTATAGCGAATACGTGGTTAAGATAAGCGGAAAAAGGGAAAAAGTGGACCGTTGTTCAGGGGGGAGGAAATGAGTCGGAGATTGATTTTGTGCTTGTGGGTAAGAGAGGAGAACGTTTTGAAGATGTTAAGGTAATTCCAGGGGAATTACCAACCACGGTGGTGGCTTGCCGATGTGGACAGTGGGAAGGTGAAAAATGAAAATAAAAAAGTGGGAGGAAGGTTAGGTAGTGCATGTGAGTATGGAGGGAAAGTAGGGAAGCTGTGACAAGAAGAAGAGACAAGAGAGAATTTTGAGATGAGCGGGGGTATGAGCTCTAGCTTGTGGGGGATTGATGTGTCCGATCTGTGGGGGTGTTTGGTTCAAGGAAGGGGGTGGTATTTTTGTTACAGGCGTTGTGATGAAGTGTGTGGCGAAAAAAGAAAGGGAGGAGAGACAGAAAGGAAAGATACGGGGGGGTGGTGGGATGATGAGGTGAAGGAGGCGGATAGGGAGAAATGAAAGAAGAGAAAGAAGGTGTGTATAAGGAAATGAGGAAAAAAATGCGTCGGAGAGAATAAAGTGAGGTATAAGAGATTGAAGAGAAGATAGCGAGCAAGAAAGTGGTTGCGAATGCTATGAAGGAGGATGCTGAGGAGGGGGTGAATGAGTTGAGGGAGGAACCCAAACAAGGTGTATAAGGTAGTGAAGGCAATGAAAAAATGGAAGGACGGAAGGAAGGAAAGGGGGAAAGATGTTTATGCAGAGATAGTGATGGAAAGTAACTACGTGAGAAAGACAGAGGCAGGGTCTGGAAAGAGCCTATGGAGAGAACATGAATGAGGAGAATGAATGGGATCAGAGAGTGGGAGGCTGATGTGAGTGGAAGGGCCGTTGAGAGAGTCAATGTCGGGAAGCACGTGGCCTGCTAAATGCACATTGGAAGAAATCAAAACAGGAAAGGCTGCTGGACCTCGGCAGTGAGTGTTGAGATGATTATTTGCGAAGTGGAAGAGATAGGGATTGGTGTGATGATGGAGTTTGTGTTCAGAGGGTGTAGATGGAGGAGGAATGCCTGTGGAGTGTGCTGTGAGTGCGGTGAGTTCCAATTTTTTAAGGGAACAAAGGGGGGTTGCAATGAGCTGTGGTGCGAAGGGGGGGTGAAGTGGTGGAGGCATGCGATGAAAAATTGTTTGAGCGGGGGAGGTACTAGAGACAGCATTCGGAGGATGTGAAAAGTGGATGAGATTGCAATTTGGGTTATGCCAGGGAAGGGAACGCTAGATGCAGTGTTCATTTGAGAGGGGATGCAAGAGGAGTATCGAGCAAAAGGGAAGAAGAAGCTGTATAGGGTTTGTGGAAATGGAGAAGGCCTTTGATGATGTCCCGAGGAAGGAACGTGAGGGAGTGGGCAATGAGAAGAGGGGGTTTAGGTATACCGAAGAAGTGGTGGTTAGAGCAGGTGATGAGTCTGTATGACGGAGCGAAAAACAAGCTTTAAGAGTAGGTCTGAGTTTCTGAGTTGGTCTGAGAGGTTGAGGTGAAGGGGGTGTGCATCAAGGTTTCTGTGCTGTAGCCGTTGGTGCTTGTTTGCAATTGTGGTTGAAGTGGTTACGGAGAGTGCAAAAGAAGGTTTAATGAGTGAGATGCTGTATGATGATGATTTAGTATTAATGTGTGAGGACAATGGAAGGATTGAGGGAGAAGTTATGGAAGTGGAAGACGAAGGCATTTGAGAGTAAGGGCCTGCAGGTAAGCCTTTGGGAAGACTAAAGTGATGGTTAGTGGGGAGGAGGGGGAGGTGTTAGTGCATAAGGTGGAACCCCATGTTGAATATGTGGAAAGAGGGTGAGGGCCAACAAATTCAGTGTGGTGGTGAGAATGGATTCCATGGGAGAGGAGATGCACAAAGATGAAGAGCGGTTGGTCTCAATTGCAAGAGGAATTGTGTGTGGAAGATGCAAGAAGGGCGTTGCGGGAGTGGGGAAGGAGTGGAAAAGTTGTGTGCGACCGTTGGAAACGTTGAAGGAGTTCAATGACCTAGGGGAAGCGTTTAGGTGGGGGTGTGGTTGGTGGATGTGAGGCGGCAGTGACAGCCAGAGATAGGCAGGGTTGGGAATGTGGGTTGGTGAAAGTTTTGAAGTTAGAAAGTGGAAGAGTTGGTTTACTTGGGAGAAGATTCCTGTGAAGATTTGAAAGGGAGGGTGTACAGGAGTTGTGTGAGATCAGTGTTTGCTGTATGGGTAGTGAAGTGAGACATGGTTGCCTGAGTGGGAGTGAAAGAGATGAGGGATTTGAGAAGCGACAGACGAGACAATGGTGAGAGCAAGTGGGTTGGGTGAAATTGTTGGATAGGAAGAAGATTGAGGATGTGATGGCAATGTTGGGTTTGGAAGAGGCGGCTCCTGACCGACTGGAAGGCGAATGGTGTAAGATGGTTATGGGCACATGCTGAGGAAGATGAGGAGGCATGTTTAAAGAGGGGCTTTTGAGTTTGAGGTGGGTGGTTTGAGTGAAGAGGGGGCCGACCAAAGAGGGACAGAGGAAGCAAGTGGCGGATGGAGAGTGGGAGGTTGGGGTTGAGGATGGAGGGGGGGTGCGTTGAATACGGCGAAGGCGAAGGAGGGGTGCGAAAAGTGGAAGGAGGAGGTAAGTAAGGGCGCGATGACTCTACGATGTGAGGTGAATCCGGCCACCCCCGGTTGCGGGGACAAAAAACCGGATTTAAAACTCTGGTGTTATACCATTACTACTACCTCAGCAATTATTTTACTCTTGAACAAAGGATGGTCAGAAACAGAACCCAGCTTCCATTTACCCCTGCTTGTTTTAGTGAAATCTAACTCATTTGCAACTGAGATCAAACAAACAAGCTTCTGGTGGCCAATATGTTCATGAGGGTGGTAGCTAATACATTCATTATACATAACTAAAAACTCCTCTAAAACATCGAAATTTGATTACATTTTTATGTACATTGCACAGTGTTCAATAGGATTGCAATTCGTTCAGTGACACAAATTGCCACGTTAGTTGAAACATGGGCCTTGGCTGGGGTCACCTGGCCTGCCTGCTATGGTAATCCATAGAAAATCAGTACACAGGCACAGTCGAGTTTATTTTACATGTGATTTTAACTTTCACCAGACTGGTTGGCTTTCCCCTCCTTGTTTTAAATACACATGTCGCAATTAATGGACTTAGATTAAGGATGATGGATGGCCGATTTGTACTGAGTTATAGTAATATATAACATATGGTAAGCAAGGTTTTTGAAACAATTAAAAAAAGTTTCAATGTGTTTTATATGGTGTCATTTAAAAAAATCTGAAATTTTTACAAAATGATTTAAAAACAGTCTGAATATGTTCTTAGCTGTTTAAAGTTTACAACGAAAATAATCTACATGTAACTAAAAGTTCAAATAACCTGAAGATAATTTGTGGGTTATGAGACAAAACCAGATGTCCATAATGCTGATTTTTTAAAATGGTCAAAATCACAGGACGTCAAAATACTGATATGCTGGAAGCGCAGAAGTAACAAGTCATGCATAATGCAAAACGGAGAACCAATTTCGATTTCTGCCACCACCTATCCCGAGTTGGCTGCGTGGAGTTCCAGTGATCACATGTGACCAGAGGAGCAGCTTTTAGATGCCTGTCGCTTTATAGTTGAGCTTGAAGTTGGGTTAGCAGCAACATCTTTGTCTACGGGCGGTTTAAAGTGGTGAGCATTCATTTTACATGCAGTATGCAGCATAGGAACTCTCTGCATAAATTTGTGCAGCAGAAGATAAGTTCGTTTGTGCATGACAGACTTTGTTGGATTCTGCCGAGCCCTGCAGCATATCTTCACACTAAAGGTCCGTCCGTTCAACTTCCACTGCATGCCCCTGAATTTAAATGCTATGTTCTGGCACTTCGCTTGACACTCCTAATCGATTTACTGCAGGTTGCAAACCGAGGTCACTGAGGTCACAGGTTGCAGTTCATTGCAGTGAAAAATTGCAAAAGCTTGACAGTAAGTAAAATTGGCGTTACTGCACTATCTTATGCATCACAAGTTAAAATTACTTAACTGGTGTTGCGAGAGCATACTGCATCACAATACCGTGATATCCACACCAAGGGCAATTCCGCGAAATAACAAGTATGAATATGGGGGGGAGATAGGAATAAAGTTAGTAAATCTATAAGCATTCAACATAAAGAGACTGATTGACATGAAATGGCCCACCGCAATGGCAATGTAGATGAGGTGCAATTGATTGCCAAGGGAAATTGGTGCCACTGCTCTTTACCGCCTGCAATGCAAATGCATCATCTTGCCAGGCGAATGCATGCTTCGATGCACTGTGATAGTAAATTGAGGGCCATACTGCAAGCAATGTCAGTAATGATTTTTTAGGCTGCATTGCGCCTAAGTACTGCATCTGCAATTGCAGTGGAATATGAACGGACCTTAAGTGGTGTTAGTACGAATGGGACACGCATCATGAACTTTGTTTGAGTCTCATGTCCCACAATTAGAAGTTTAGCTTCCCCAGTACTATGTGGTAGCACAGGTTCCTTTTAATACACTATAAGGCATATTACCCAACTCACCTGCTACATAGCCTGGCCACCTTTCCTCGTGATTTCAGCCCGATTCCTTCTTCACCACAAACGCCTTGGGGAGTTCCTCCTGCTTCCTAATCCAGGTATTCCTATGACAGCAGCATCGGCTATGCCTGGGGGTGTCAGCAGAGTGGCTCACAGTTCTGCCGGGTGCCACATGGGCCTGCTTTGTATTGATGAGTTCCTTGAGCGTCCACGAGACAGATTGCCAGCGATGTTTGAAATACCCAATGTCACCTGAAGAATAGAAACAAGGGTTACAAATCAGGATATCGCTAACTGAAACTAAAGCGTATAATTTTAAAGTTAACCTAGTGTGGTATTGTATGGATCATGTGCACTTCTCAGGGTGAAAGTATCCTTCAAGCGTTCTGAATGATATGGGTGCTCCTGTCAATATACTAAGTTTAGCTGCAGAGCTCCTGGAACAAGAAGACTAACAAATGTTGACCTTATGTTTTTCGATGACAGACCAAAAGATACCAGCAAGGGCCATCTCCTGAATACCTGGGGGGGGGCACTCACTGAAAGACAGGGATATGTAAACCAGTATCTAAAGCAGGGGCTTCGGTACGGATTTGTCTTTATGAAAAGAAAATATTGCAGCTTGTAGGGTGTCGCACTGCCATATACGGTTTGTGAATGGATAGGACTCATTATAAACCCTGTGACCTTGAAATGAGGACCTTTGATATCATAAAAACAACGAGGGTTTGCATGTGAATATCAAAACTCAAGTTTGGTTCCCAATTGTTGGAACTTCAACTTTTCAATTACAGGTAAGTATTTTACATTTCAGCCTCATAAACTGCTAACCCTTGAGCATGGGACCTCCAATTGATACTTAAAATTTCAATTTGAGGTCAATTTTCCATTTCAGTATAATCTTACAACTTGACCTCATATACCTTTGACGTAAAGTATGTGCTTTGAACGATACATCACCAAATGAGGAGTCTCATTACAACTATGACTCAAGTTTGGCTAAAGGGATTAGCAGCGAGTAAGGCAAAGAAGGGAAAAAAAAACAAATGCTGACGGAAGGAAATGTATTTTTTAAATTGTAAAGAGGGATAAGTGTGTACAATTCAAGTATACCGAATACTACTCCTAATAAATGCCCCCCCTCTAATAAACGCCCCCCACTGTTTTGTGCTGAAAATGAACCTCCAATATAAATGCCCCCCCCAAAAAAAAAGTACAATGTAGGACTACATTACTACGTGAACATCTTAATCTTACTTATAACACAACACAAGAAAATTCACCCAGGCTCATTCCGACTCCTCAACAAGCCATCGCAATCAGTCTGCGAAGTCAGAATTCTCCAGGCATTCACAATTTAATACATGGGACTTTTCCACTTCTATAGGCTCAGTAGTTTACTCTCAAGTTAAAAAAAAAACCCCCATGTGATTGTTCTCCCCTAGGTTTAAAAATACCTGATCGCAAAATGTCAATGAGCGACCTCCTGTGCCAATGCAAACGGTTTTATGATTTGCAAGAAATTTCGGGAACCCCATGAGAGACCCGTTGCCTGGGTGCCAGTTGCGGACCTTCCTCCTATATAAGATCGATGGTAATGCTAAACAGAGCGCAGGCAAAACATCAAAAAACATTGGTATTGATGGGCAAGTTTCATTTCAACCTCTGTCAAGATCATAACGATTTTTTTTTTATGTAACAAACTAATTACTAACACCAAGTGCAAACAAACTTCAAGTAAAAAAAACTAAAATAACCATTAAAATAATATAGAAAATATCATTCATAATTAAATTCAGAGCAAGAATTACAATTCGGAAGAAAAAATTATTAAGAAACCACAAAAACAAACTTAAACGCACCGTGGTTGGAAATCCCTGCCGAGCAAAACGGAAACCCCGGCACTGGGGAAATCCCCTCTTGGGAAAATGCATGCGTGCGATAAAGCTTGGTAGGGATTTGTAATTGAAAATTGACCAAAGACGCCAGTGTCAAACATTGCAAAGTAAGTTAAAGGAGTGAGAGGCACTGGGGAACTGTGTTAGTTGGAGTGGTACAGGACAAATACAAATTTGTTTTTAGCACTGGAAAATATGTGTGAACCTGTTTTGGTTCTCGCAAATGTTCAGTGGAACTTTAGGTTGAATTGGGTTCGTCTGGCGAATTTCCGGGCACGCAAGGATGATCTTATCGCCAGGAAAATGTGATCCGAACGCAAAAAATTGAGGCCCCGGACGCTATTATTTTTACTAGCGTGAAAACTTGTGAGTCCATTTGGACGCGCGGTTTTCAGAGCTTAACGGGAAACCGGAAGGGAAAACGGCGATACTCCAAGTCAGCTGGAGGACTAGAAAGTACCTTGCAAAACTTACATTCAGTTCTACCACAAAGACGTCTTAATGGATCGGCTGAATATTTAAAAACACTCATTTAAAGGCAAATATCCACTACTGGAAATTCACCCTGAAATAAACGCCCCCTTTTAGAAAATGCACCACTGCCCCCCGGGGCGTTTATTAGAGGATTATACGGTTAACTGCTTTAATGTGAAAACAAAAACCAAATAGGAGAAAATGATAGTATAGTATTTGAATGATAGCCTCATATTCCCTTCTGACCTTGACATGTGACCTTTGATCTCATAAACAAATTAGGGTTTGCATGTAATATCCATAAACCAAGTTTGTTCCCAATTGAAACGTCAACTTTTCAATTCAGGTCATTTCATTTCAGCCTCATAACCTCTAACCTTGACAAGTGACCTTCCATTGAACTTCAACTTTTCAATTGAGGTCAATTTTTCATTGTTCATCTATCTTACAACTTACCTCATATACCTTTGACGTAAGTATGTGACCTTGACCTCATCACCACAATGAGATTCTACATTGCCCCTATGACTCAAGTTTGGCTTAAAGGGATTAGCAGCGATATGCGAAGAATCGAAAAAATGTGGGAATGTATTTTTTACCTTGTAAATGAGGGATAGTGTGTACAATTCCATATACCGTATCTCCTAATAAATGCCCCCCTTAATAAAACGCCCCCACTTTTTTTGTGATAAAAGAACCCTCCAATAAATGCCCCCCCCCACAAAAGTACATGTATGGATACATACTACGTAAACATCGTAATTTACTTATAACACAACACAAAAGAATTCACCCAGGCTCATTCTGACTCCTCCACAAGCCCTCACGCATCCGTCTGGACGTGCAGAATTTCACAGTACTTCACATTTTTAATACATGAACTTTCACTTCTATCGGCTTCAGTAATTTACTCTCAGTTAAAAAACAGCAATGTGATTTGTTTTCTCCCCTTGGTTTAACAATACCTGATCAATGCCAATGAGCGACCTCCTGGACCAATGCAACCGTTTTATGATTGCCATAAATTTGGGAAACCCCCAAGAGACCCTTGCACATGGTTGCAGTGCCGGCTTCCTCCTAAAAGATCGATGTAATGTAACAGAGCGCAAACATCACAAAACATTTGGATGATTGGCAAGTTCATTTCAACCTCTGTCAAGATTCATTAACGCTAAACTAATAATAACACCAAGTGTAAACAAACTTCATAAAAAATTAAAAAACCTAAAATTATATATAGAAATAATCTTCAGAGCAAGGACTTAAAATTCGGAAGAAAAATATAAGAAAAAAACAACTTAAACGCAGGTGGTTGGAAATCCCTGCCGAGCAAACGGGAAACCCCCGTCCCTGGGGAAATCCCCTCTTGGGAAATATGCGTCCGATAAAGCTTTGTATGGTTTGTAATTGAAATTGACCCAAGTCGCCAGTGTCAAACATTGCAAAAGTAAGTAAAGGAGTCGGAAGGCACGAGGAACTTGTGTTTAGTTTGAGTAGGTAAAGTAAAATACAACTTGTGTTTTTAGCACTGGAAAATACTGTGTGAACCTGTTTTGGTTCTCGCAAATGTTCATGCGACTTTAGGTGAATTGGGTTCACGGCGAATTTCCGGCACTGCAGACTGACTTCTCGACATGAAAATATATGATCCGAACGCAAAAAATTGAGGCCGGACGCAATTATTTTACTAGTGTGGAAACTTGTGCGTCCCATTTGGCCGCTCGATTTTCAGAGTCTTAACGGGAACCCTGACAGGGAAACGGCGATACTCCAAGTCAGCTGGAGGACTAGAAGTACCTTGAAAACTTACCTTCAGTTCTACCACAAAGACGTTTATGATCGGCCTAAAACACTCATTTAAAGTACATTCATCTGAAATTCACCCTGATCAACGACCCCTTTTAGAAATGCACCCTCCCCCCGGGGCGTTTATTAAGATATACGGTACTGCTTTAATGTAAGAAACAAACACCCAATAGTGAAAAAATGAAGTATTGAGGATATTTGTCATACGTCCCTGCAAATAGACATAAGCGACGGCATCTCAAAATCTACACTAAACAGCGGATTTTGGTGTACACGTAACAGAATAAACAAATATCCATGATGTTTGTGTTGAGGTCACACGTTTTTTGATCATGGTGCACAATTCACCTGAAAATCTGCGATATTCACCGGGGAAAGGGCTTGTTTGCGAATTTTGAATGCAATGTATAAAATTAACCGAATCAGATTAAAAAGTTACTGCCTTTGTCCTTTAACAGCAGATTTCAAGCAACCACTTGAAGGTTTTGTTAGCATATCATGCCATTAAAAAATACAATGAATTTTGATTTTGTTCTGATGTTTCCGGATTAGCAAATCGTTGCTCATCCCTTTAACTTTGACACATCGCACACACATACACACGCCCAACCGATTGCTAAGTGGTTCCTGCCAGCTATGCTAGTAGCCCACAAAAGTAGTTATTGGGATTCCCCCTAAATGAATGGTATAGTCCACATAGTCGCCAGCACAATTCCTTTTCTGACATAGCGTCTACAGAACGCACACGAGAGTTGCTGCCTGCGTGTACGTGTATCTGGTGTATTTCCCCTTTGTGAGTCGTCATGGTTCTGTCTGGCAGGAATGCTGGCATAATCTTGGCGCAGAGAAAAGAAATTATGACAGAGAGTATAGTAGTGGCTTGTACATGCCGACAATATCTCAGTTTGGCTTACAATCACTTCTCTAAAAAGACATGGAAGAATGTTTACCTTCCGTGTGGGTGTGAGTTCAAAAATATTGCTCACTTAGGTCCGCACAGTTCATTTATAGAAACTCACAGTTGTCCAATAGTATCATACTCCATTCATCCAATTTTATTAGAAAAATATGTGCAGGTATTTGGAAACATTGGGCAATTAACATGTTGCCACAGATACAGACCACACACACAGACAAACACACACACTGTACCAATGCACTCCCTATGTTACGACACAAAAACCTGCCGTGGAATGTTACCCTCTTAAAATGTACCTCCAACCCACTTTTCACTAAGATGCCCCATTCCCTGGTCATTCACACCTTTTATATACTAGAAACAAGGCAGTCCAGGCCCGCTTCAATGGACAGTGTTTTTTATGTGGACCGGTTTCTAACTTTGAAGATTTCAGGGGCGGATCCAGGATTTGAAAAACGTCAAAATTAACCGTGGGTGGGGGGGGGCTGAAGGCGAAACTGTCCAAATGGGCTGATTTTGCAGAATTTACCGGGGAGGTGTGCACCCCCTCCCTATGATCCGCGCCTGGATTTGGGTTGAAAATTGTGCTTTTATCAATATTAAAGGGGGATGGCCCGATTAAGGATCTGAAGTTTTCATCTTAATAGATTGGACGTGACCTCCAAATTCCCATCTGTAAAGTTTCCGCGCCGATATTTCAAATCCTTTTTGTGCGAGAGCTAAAAACGTGATTTTGTAAAGCCCCATAGAGTACTATTGTAAATTTAATATTGGTCCGACCAAATGGGGTACATTTTCGTCCATCACTTCCAAACTAAACATCTTTTGCTCTAAGATTTCACGGGTAATGATACAAATACAGCTTTCTTCTGAACCAAAATAGGACCACTTCCGGTAAAATCTGGGGCTTCTGGGGACGAGGCTATTACTTCGTGCCCTGGACTTTTAGTACTAGTATAAAATCTGGCAAGATATCAAAAAGGTTGTCATTGATTTTAATTTTGATCTGCTACCAATTTTAGCCGTATTCTTACAGGGAACACCGACTGATTGTGCATGGTAGTCTTCAAGTCCATAGCTCAAAAAAAAAGGGGGGTAATACATAATCTCATGACTGTCAGGTAGGAATATACATGATCTTCCAAGCAAATTGTTAGCGTTCAGGTCTGAGATGTCGCATTGAGGAGAAAATGAGTTTTCATCTCACCCCTTTTGTACAGGAACAATTACGACTTGTATTTAACCCGTGTGAAACCCGTGGACAGTGAGGAACCTAGCCAGTATGCAATGAACCTTCATCATCAACCTGTCGCAGTAGCCTGCTCATCCTTCAGGTAGCCTTTCATACTTGTGGTCCCGATTACGCTCCCCGCCGCTGACCAGTCGACAACGACATTCCGGAACCGATATCCACAATCTATAAAACCATTGTCCATTTACGTTGGAGTGTCAGATTGTGGGAACTATCAAATAATTGGGGGGTTATTTCATTGAAGGCCCTTGTGTGGTATATTCTTCCCACCTTTTTCAAACTATTTATTATGACTGTACTACCATAAGATTTGCTGATCACATAAGTACAGCACCCATGTATGTACATATATACACACTATATACGCTATGTTTGTTATGATTTTGCTTATAAAGAGAAATTGGTGTGTCATGTTAGCTATCTGATGATGAGTGTTTTGTCTCACACCATGATTGTGTGTACTGCAAGTGAGCTTTCTGATGACATTCACCTCATGTGCTGCCATTTTCTTTCAAAGTGTTGTCCCAAATTTTGGATGCTGGGGTCATTTTTTAACTCCTTTAATAAAAGGCCATTTTTTGGACATTTTCTCAATTGTGTTTAGGGCAAATTTGTGTCATTTTCTGTCTTTGGAACTCCAATCGTGTTAAGAATTTATGATCCCCACTTTAGTATTAAAATATGATACCGCAGATATTGTAGACCTCATTCCAAAGAAATTCTAGCCCTTCATTCTTGTGCATTGACTGATAAACATTCACTTGACAAAAATTATCATCACCAAGGTAAACTTTGGTGAATGTGAAAATGCCAGTGTGGGTGGACAATTAATACCGTGGTCCGGGTTCTGGCATGAGAATATACAAAGCACCACCAAACTGTTTGATTATAAAACAACATCCTTTTCATTTTAGGTGCAATATTGACCTTTTTTTTTTAAATTAAGTTAAAATGCGTCAGTAAAGTCAACAATTGCGCATCGATGTTAATTTGACGGTGCAGAACACTGTCGGCAGTGAAGATATAATCTGTGAACATTTAAAAGCTATGAAACAGAACGTTTACTTACTTGAAAAGCTGTCCGTAAAAGTTGAATACTCAACAGAAATAGGACATTTTTGGACCTTTTGAATCATATTTTGTTCAAACATGCCCTTCCCATATCACATTCAAACCAATCACAGTCTGCACCGTGCTGATTAACAAAATTCTGTTCCTGACTATAAGTCAACTTCCATCTTTTGTGTGTTTCTACTGAGCATAAGGCATCACCTGGTATTTATTGCCGCTATTTTCCAATTTTTCTCATGGCCGTTTTACCATCACTTATCTGCGGTATTTTTTCGTCCGTGTAATGATCATCTGATTACCATTATCGGAGTGCCATGGTTTAAATTGATTTCAATATCGTTTATGATTTGGATCTGATTTTCGAGGTATTCGATTTAGAACATTCGTTATGTGGTTTATCCAGAACCCATTTCCCGAAAGGTCACTGCAGCTCTATTACTAGATAACCCCTGCTAGTAAAACTCATATTGAGTTATATTCTATTCTATTTAGGTGTATGACGGTGACGGCAAATGCGGCGACGTTGACAACATTTCTTGACCGGCATGTTTCTACTGGAGGCCGTCACCCAGCATGAGCGGTATTTTCGGTATTTACCGCAAATCATTGCTGCAGTAGAAACACACACACACAATGGATACAGTGATCTCCATTTGCCAGTGAGTATCAATCGGATCCATTATCAGTCCTATGGACCATGTAGTACACATTTTTATTTATACTATCAAAATGGTGGGACCGATGTAACTCCAATTTGTAAATCAATGTTTTTGGTGGTGTGCCTTATGTGAGGGTGAAAACATATAAAATAAGACATAATCGGATCATTCACCATGAAGTCACAGTCTCAAAATCATACTCAGTCACACAAGTCCACTAATTTCCTAACAATTTCAACAATTTCCCCTCTGCACTCTAGTGCACAATGAACTCCTTTGGCAGCAAGCGCCCCCCCCTCAAGATTAAAGGGATGTAAATAACTCATTCATCCTACATTTTTTAATCTTATGAGTTGTCCAAAATTTAGTCCCAACTTGATAGGATTTTGTTGAAAATTTGACCCCATAGGGCCGTATGACATTGACCTCACATATCACAGCCTGTGTATAAGTAAAACCGCAAAGTTTTAATCCAGTTTTGGTCCCCGCTAAATGGGGTTACCAGAATTCAACCTCACATTGATTGCCAAAAACTACTGTGCAAGGATTATTGGAGCAAAAGATATTGCCGGATGTCTCTCCTTATGTCATGTGCTGATGGCCGCCATTAGCCTTCCAGAAACTGACGCCTTGTGGATAGATCTTTTTAGTTCTACCAGGGTAACCAGCCTCCCTCCTCATCAGATTTCCTTAGAACCCGATGAGGGTTGTCGGTTTGGGCCTCGACACTCGCCCTGTACATCAGTACTGGTTACCAGGATATCCAGTAGCAGTGCCCTCAAAGAAACCTCTGTAAATTGCCAAAAGATTAATAAGCAAAATGTGGTCATAATTTCACATAGATGCTGGAAAACACCAGGTTTCACTTCTTTAACAGGCAAGATGTAACATTTTTAGTCCCATATGGGTTTGGTTGCTGGGTTAGATTGCAGTTACAGTCAGAACAGGGTTTAAGGTTTAGATACCTTGGGTTAGGACCAGAGGGTTTTTGAGTCAATCTCACATGCACCGTTTTGGAAAATTTCACCTCATAGGGTCATGTGATCCCATAAAAATCCTATACTTAATTAATAAAAATCCTTACTTTAGCCCACAAAGCCTTAGTAAACTTAGGGAATTTTAGCAATGATTATGAAATATCTTGTGGTTCTTAACTTTGAACACCCTAAGTACTGATATGTTTATAGTAAAGCGTAACAGTAACAGTATGAACATTGCAATGCCTCATGGGATTGATTCACAACCCCTCTGTGTAAGGACTGGGGTTGTATTAGAGTTAGAGTTCGTTCTGGGTTAAAGCTACTATCATTTTCCTTTTTGCCCCATTTCTGCTACCATATCTGATATCTTTCATAAAACGTTACAAATACCCAGAAAATTATAACCATTACGACAGCTTCGACTGTTTCATATCACCTAGTACAATTGCCCCATTTCTGCATACATATCTGATATCTTTCATAAAACGTTACAAATACCCCAGAAAATATAACCAATTACGACAGCTTCGACTGTTCATAATCACATAGTTACACAGATACTCATAATTAATGTCAGAATTTTGACTATCAGATGCATTAACTATTTTGCATGCATGGTTTATTGACAGATGCATACTAGTCCCCAAAATTTGGTCAAGCAAATTACTGATAGTGGCTTTATATAATCATGTAATAATGCTTTTGTCATTTCAAAAGCATGTCCACAAAAGTGGGTCACTTCATAAAAAATACATGCCGCCCACACACAACTCGGGAAGAGATTGCAAAAGGCCTCCAAATTGTAGCCTATGAAATGCTGCTGTACATGCAAACAAAAGTTCTGTAAATCTTGCCGCACATTGAGATGACATTACACTGTACAAGTAGGCCTAGTGTATTTAAAATTGTCCATCATATTGAATTCTCAGCTTCTTATGTCAAATCATTAATTACTAAAGGTGCTTTTTCTGATTGACTTTGAGATACCCCTGACTTAATTGGTAGTACAGGGTGTAGTATAAATTTTTATTAGATGAAAGGCTTTAGTTTTCTCATTCTCGTCCTGAAATTTTAGCATCCAAATCCATTTCTTTTCGAAGATAAGACAAAACACTGTTCTTTTAATGGTTATCCATTAATATTAACACAGTAGTGAATAAGGCGGTGCAATTTGCATTATCTTTTCTACCACCAAAACCATCAAGTTTGTTCCCATGAAACCTTTAATTAGGTGAGTGTACTACAAATGCCAGGCACTCATGTCATGTAGAGAACACAATACACTTAAATCAGAACAAACACCTTCAATTTGCAAGGACTTACCGCTTTTCATTTTGAGTAAATTTAGCAGAAAAAAAAATTGCTCCAAATATTAAATAAATCTTTGAAGATTGTAAAATTATATCCATTCCTTTGCAGCAACTGGTTGGAAAGTGACTAAGGGCAGATTGGTAGAAACAAAACGCAAACAAGCAAACTTGTTCTTTGTTAAGATGTCATGCAGGGTGAAATGGAAGTGCTCGGGGTGTTCAAAGAATTGATTTTAATTCATCTTTTGTGTACCATCAATTTATTGAACCTGACATAAACAGGCCCGTAGCCAGGATTTATTTTTGGGAGGGGATGGTTTTTCCAAAATGGATTTTGAAAAACCACCACAAAAGTATGGAAAAAACACTTTGTACACCTTGGGAATGATTTTTCAAAAGAGGGTGGATTTTGAAAAAAATCTACCAATAGGTAAATATATCTAAAATGTGATTAAAAAATCACTTTGTGGTGAACATTTTTGGATTTTTTTGGGTACTCCCCGCCCCAAGCTACAGGCTTATGCACAAACTTTAGAGTGATCAATCAAGCAAAATTGGCAAACGCAGTGCATGCACTTTTCCAGTTTTTTTTTTCTTGCAATGCATGGTACCAAGAAGCGAACAAACAAAAATTAAAATCAATCCGACCACCATCAAAAGCCACACATGCACAGAATATCCTGGCAGACAAACCTTGGCTTGCGTCCACGGCAGCAAGCAACCAGCCGAACCAACGTTACCTGCATACAGCCCCATAGTATTTAGCGCGCCGGATTCGGTCATTCCATATCCTAATATAAAAACACAATCATCAAGTGAATTGGGAAATATAAGTTACCAGTTTGTTTCTTCTACCCAGGACAAGAGGCAAATCCACCAGACCTGTACTGTCCCATAGTATTTAGCGTGCAAGATTTAGTCATCCATACCCTAAAGTAAAAACACAGCCATCAAGTGATTTAAGAATGCTAGCAGTACTAATTACCCTAGAGGGTGGCCTAGAAAAAAGAATACCTTTGCTTCTGTATTAGGGACTACGACACCTGCCGCCGCTGGTTCAAAGTTGCTTCTGGTTCCAAATGTAGCCACTGGTGATAACTCTGTCAGACCATAGCCTACACAAAACAACATGGGATTGGACTTTAAATGGGGATCATCCAAAGGAATAATGTGATTAGCAAGTTTTGTTAGAAGTACTTGTAGGTCATTTCACCGATGCAAAGTTGAATTTTGAATTGAAATGCCGTGAAGTGAGTTTCATCAGTGAAATGTGCAAATAAGGCCTAAAGCAAATTGTTTGTTTAGCATTACTTGACTGAATTTTTTTTTTTAAATGGCTCAACACTTAAACATCATGAGCACATTGGTTCTCCATAATACAAAGGAATTTTAGTGCAGAATTACAAAATACCATTTACAACTTTATCTTATTTTGTTCATGACTTTCACAAATGGTTTTGATTTGCAAAACCAAAAAAATATCAATTTCTAAAAATCATTTTTTAAAGTTGCAATTTGTGGTTTTAATGTTGCAAAACAATTTACCTAGCTTCCCAATTTTTTTTTATTGTCTAGCTGCCAAGCAAAATTTCTTTTAGGCCTTAAACATACTTACTCAAACTTCAACCTGAAAAAGAAACACACTGCAAATCGTTTGTTGAGATAACATGAATAGGGCGAGTCAAAACAACCTCTCGTGTTTATTTTTTAAATTCACACTACATGGGTTTAATAGACAAGTCAATCAACTTTAGCATGTTGATGCCCAAATTTCGTCACACAATCCAAAATTTTCAAAGGTGCTATAGACCTTTTTGTCACACACCACACAAAATCCAATGCACAGTCGATTTTTGCTCATGTTTGTCACACTATAATATCAGTCTCAATTAGCTGGATCTAATGGAACATATACCAGCGTGAACCTGTAATAAACACAACTATTGGTTTTCTTGCTCAAAATGCCATCCTTGTGTGGCACCATTTATGATTGAGCCTCTATGGAACTGTAAACGTACATCGTTTACAGCATCGTTTACAGCGTTAACACTCATATGGGCACGAAATCTCTGGCCGGGGCAGCGACTCCCTCATGGGTTGCCATCCCTGCTCATGGAAATGGTGCACCAGAGGCCCAGGGTTTGAATCCTACCACGGCTGTCCAATCTTCTTTAGCTACTATCCCTTTCCCCCTTCCCTTCCTCTCTGGCTAGAAACCAAAAGACTGTTAGGGTTAGGGGGGCACTTCCGGTCTGAGTACTCTTGACTGTGTTCAGATCTGTCTACACATCTAGTATTTATGCTTGTAACATAATTGAAAGTCTGCAAGTCCAATTCATAGGCATAAGTCACAAGATCAATGACATAGTCTGCTGATGTGAAGGCAATGTAATTTGAAAGTATTTGACTTTGACCCCTAAACCAATGGGTCAAGTTCTTGAGAAGAAAAATATTATGGATCCCACCTCCGCTCTTAAGAATTTTGAACAGACTATAAAAAAATTTGGGTCTACCTGGCTCGTTACGCTGCGCCAGAAAATATTACAAATGTGTCGACAACCGCGAATGAGTGACTGGCACCCCCTATTGAGGATTCCTGGATACACCACTGGAGTGACCGGTCGTTGTGAGGTGGGGTTTGTGTAGATAGTCCTGGGGTAGTACCCACTTAGAAGTATGATTAGTTCCATTTGACTCAATCACTATAGAAGTTAATGACCATGATGGTGCTGTTTTGCAATGTGGCAATGAATGTCCACTGCATGGAACGTGAACTCTTGCTAATAATGATAACAACACACACGCAACAAACTGAAAATGTTCCAAGTCAATGACAAGTCGAAGCATATAATGACAGTAATCAAGGCCCTTTTCTTCCCCAATTACCTTGCCGTCTGTATTTGGCAAGAGGAGACCAACTGAGGTGATGTCAAATCGCTGTACTTAATGTTCCTATGATTCCCTCTGTTGTACCATAGACTAAGCAGGAAATAGATGTTTGAACATGAAGATCACAATAATGACAGGGGTTTTTGTGAGTTATGGTAATTCATACAGGCCTGCATCATTTAAGTGACTTGTTCAAAAGCAAAACCCTTCACATATTAAAAAAAAAACTGCAAGTAGACTTGCGTCATCCCCCTGCATGGCAAGATGGCAGTCTTGAACATAACCTAAGATGACCTTTGACCCTGACACCACCACAAGCCATTACCCGAATGACTTGTGGGATACGAGACAAACAAACAAAAAAACCTTGGACCTTGGTCTGTGACACGGGGGGGGGGGGGGGTGCACTGACATTAGAGACCCCATTTGCATCTCTTCCGCAGTTCCCAAGACCCCCGTTGAAGCATAATTAAGTTATTAAGGTCCCCTTTTTTTTCAGATTTTTTTGGCCCCAGAAGCTGATTTAGCCAAATTCAGCTCCCAAGCCTGCAACTTCTCAAAAAATTTCAGTTCCCAAGCCCCTACTTTCGGAGACACAATCTGTTCCCAAGCCCCCAGTTCGACCATACCTACTGAGAAAGAAAGTTGGTGCACCCCCCCCCCCCCCCCACGGTCTGTCGACCTTTGACAATCATCTACACATGATGGAACCTTATTGCCCTTAACCCCAAGTCTGGTGTAATCGGACTTCTTTAAAGTTTTTGAAGGAGACGTGTAAATGAAAACCTTAAACCACATTGAGAACACACACATAAACATACATACACATACATATGGACTATGAGCGCTATCCCAAAATCCCCCTCTGCTTTTCAAGCCAGGGGGAATAAAAAAGAAAGGTAATATTTCGATCGAAATTAAAGTATTTCCCTTAGTCTGTGTAGCATTTGGAATACTTAAATTCACATCACCTAATCCTAACAGGGCACTTTTAATTTTATTTAAAAAAGGCACATATTTTGACAGATTTCAATTCAAGAAAAAATTAACGATCATATATCATTTACGAGATCGTATTTGGAAAGTTCGGTTAATTGTGATGAAACTTTTGTATACGACAAAGTGAAAAGTTAATCATGAATGAAAATTTCTTGTCCCAACAATCAAAATTATTTACAGCAGAGTCCTTACCCTGTTTTTTTTTTTGTCATTTAACAATATTTCTTTGTTCCCAAATGCCCTCATTACGTAAGGGCCGTACGCAGTTTATGTTGGGGGTGTGCGGGGGGACTTCGAAAAAAAAAACGTGTCCCTTTTTGAGAAAAAATGGACTTTTGCTTAGAAAGTGGACCGCATAACCCCCTAAAAATGTCCTTTTTTGAGACTTTTTGAACATTTTCATCACCAAAAAGTAGACTTTATCTGTCAAAACATATCTAAATTTTGGACCTTTTATAACAAAATTTAGCAAAAGTGGACTTTTTCCCCTTTTGTGGAATTTGGGAGGGTGGGTGACCCCGCACACACACACCCCCCCCCCCCCATGTGTACGGGCCTGCATTTACGGTGGTTTATTTTCTAAACATTGTAATCATGTATCATCTGATGTTAATCTACAGGACAGCACATACTTAAAGTCACAATCTTATTTTAAAAAAGGAAGAAAAGAAATAGGGTTCTCTGCATTATCGCTCACAAACTTGTCTAAATAACTGGCACTTTAGCCTTTGTTGGATTCCTCCGCCAGTTCTCACTGAGGGTGCTGCGCCACATATGATATCTTGAAGTGCAGACAGGTCGCTATAGTCATCCACCATGGATTCTTGGCCACAAGAAGAGGATCAGAGGAGGTCGGTACCAGGTAAACAGTCGTTACCTAAGAAGATACAAATAAGAACGGAGTACAAAAGCCATCCATTTGTCTGCAATAAACATTTGGAGAAACACATGTATATGTTGAGCAATAACTAATTCAGTTTTCCGCCAAGGTAACCGGCAATTAAACAAGAATTATGTGTGCGTAATTAAGATGGACCAAACGTTGTGTGCATCATGCAAATTAGTTCATTAATGATGTAGTATTCTTAACAGCACATATATGGATTTTCAAAATAAATAACACCGGAGTCATAGGGTTTACCACACTAAGGTTAAATGTTCCATGTCCGATCGCTTTCTAGCCTCGTCCCCAGAATCACCAGATAGGATTTTACCGGAAAGTGGTCGAGATTTTGGTATCGGAAGAAACTTCGTATTTTCTCATTACTCTGTGAAATCTTAGGGCTAAAGGATGTTTGGTTGGAAGTTATAAGCGAAAATGTGCCCCAATTATGCTGCTCGGACCAATATTAATTTTACACAGTTTACTATATGCGGGCTTACAAAATCACGTATTAGCTCTCACATTAAAACGGATTGAGATGAAATATCATCGCGAAACTTTATAGAGTTGGGGTGTTGGGTGAAGGCCATTTATATTAAGATGAAAAATTTATATACGTAAAATTGGGGCCATCCCCCTTTAAAGTTCATGGGTCAGTGCATATGTCAGTAGCATGGGACTTAATATTATTATACAGAAGGGATAGTATAAAGACATATATACATCATCAGGACACACACATTACAGGGACTCCACATGCATACAGCACACCACACATAGCAATACATTCTGGTGATAACAATTGTGGGAGCCTAAAATTATGTTCTCCCCACACCAGGAAGCAAACCTAGACCTCTCTGCCCGGGATGCAGGAGGGATGCCGGCAAAAAACCCACAACCACTGGAAATATTTTTTGAAGGAAAGTAATGTGCTTCGTTTACTTGATTCTGGTCTATATCCCCCCCCCCCCCGCCCACACAAGTCATGGCTTACTGTGCAGCCATCACATTAATCTTTACCTCTCTCTTGGCACCTCCCCTCCAGTCACAGCTGGATCTCGCACTGTGTGCTATTGTGTTTGATGTCATTGGAGAATTAGGATTACTCATTCTATAAGGAATTCCCTTAATTCTCTAACGACAGAGAAAGTTAGTCAGGTCAGTTTCCTTGGCCTTGACTACTGGTATCCTGGTAACCAGTTACTACCTATCCCAGGGCCGCTGTTGCGGCGGCGGCGAAACCGGCCCCCATCAGGGTTCTAGAAATCTGATGAGGAGGGTAGCTGGTTACCCTGGTAGAATGAAAAAGAAGATTACCTACAAGGGCTCAGCTCTGGAGAGCTTAATGGGTGGCCATCAGCACATGCGTGCCTTGCATGGGGGGCATGGTTGTCCAAAGGCTAGGCCCACACCGAAAACAGTGGATTGGCGTCAGGAAGAGAAGGAAAATCGGTCAAGTATCTTTTGCTCAAAACAATCCTCCCACCGCAGTATTGCTGAGTGTGAGGGGAATCTGGCCACCCCCGTAGCGGGGACAAAACCGTATTTAAAAATGTTGGTCTAACTAACTCTAACTAAGAGAAAGGAGAAATAATTTGTTCCAATGAAATGTTCCAATGCCATAAAGCCTCAATAAGCTTATGGCTAGAGCGCCTGTCTTGTAAGCAGGAGGTCCGGGGTTCTGTTCGTGTTGAAGGTTAGCGTGACAATTTGTTATTATCTTGGTCTTCTTGATGAAAAAGATGAGTAATTGCTCACCACATCACCTTGGATACCAAGTAAGTTTCTCTGTCAATTTTATATATGACTTGATTGCACTGATTATGCTGACTATAGTGGCCATATTTAGAATTGCAAATCGTAATATGGCCTTAGAAAAAACTTACCATGTGGTTAAAGCCACAGTCTTCTCCAGGGTGGGTTCTAAGTGCAAATTGGAGGTGTGGGGATGTGCAACCGAGAAGGGCATCATTTTCACCCTTCTGGAGATTAAGCAGTCCTTTTTTCTTGAAAAATTTGGTTTTGTAAGAAAAGGTTGCTTTTTCTTATTTCAATTTTGTGCAGTGGTCAATACAGGTATAAAAAATGCTTGCAAACACAAGTATGAACAATAATACTGCCCAGAAGGGCTCAAAAATACATTTCACAGGCAGTTTTCTCTCAGAATTCTGGGCTTTGTCCCAACAAGCTTGCCCCAAAAGGCCTGTTTTGATACTATAGGGGTGGTTGGGTATGTTCAATGAAACAGTCCCATGGGTTTTGTTGCTAAATTGATGTTCGTGATGTTTTTCATTCAGAGGACCAGAATGTCAGCACATGATGGGTTAAATTTCAGACGCCTGCCCCTCTTTGGAAAAAATGTTAATACAGGAGAAAATTTCAAATCAGTCAATATGTTTTAATGTACATTACACATGTTCGGCTCCTTTCTGAAAAGAAGAAATATATATTTGCCTAGGTTCCGACCTTTAGTTAAATCACTATTAGCCCTGTGTTAAGGGTTTTCTAAGGTCATCCTGGGGTAAAATTTACCAAATGCTCGATTTTGTTGAAACTTGTTATAAGTTGTTGTATTGTCTAATAGATCAAAAATATATTATTTTACAGTGTGTGATATTTGGTTGGCTAATTACATAGCCCAAACATGTAGCAAGGGTTAAAAGGGTCTACGGGGGTCACCAAATCTTTCCCTGAATGTTGCAATTGTGATATCATCAAATAAGTTAAAATGCATTTTCTGTTTCAGTATGACAAGAGGAATCATTTGACACCACTTTCAACAACATCAAAGCATTTATTCAAAGAGTGACCTTGAACCATTATGGGGATATGCCGCTTTAACTAAAGGTTGGAACCTAAGCAAATATAGTTTTTTTCTAATCCTTATAAGGGGACGAACATGTTAGTGTACATTAAAACACAATTTGACTAGATTTTTAATTTTTCCCTGTACTAACATTTTCCCCCCTTGAAGAAGGGGGAAGCATTGAAAATTTGAACCCCATCATTTTCTGACAGTTTAGGCCCTATTGACACCCAAACAGCAACAAAATCAATTTTAGCATGAAAATCCTACGGGAATACACACCAACCCACACTACTAGGTCAAGTCCCCAGAGCCATGCCAATCTATGACCATTTTCTTCAAAATCCTGTGTCCACTCCCCTTGATACGGAAACTACTCATAACTCACAGGATATTAATGGTCAACAAGATGCATAGGAAGGGTAGCCAAAATTAATGTTACAGGTATAGGATGGTGGTTCGACAAATTAATGTAGAACAAAAGGTAGCAAATTTGTTTCATTTTTGGTATATTTTTGGGGTAGTGGTCCGAACATCTTGCTACACACCCCTGCTCAAATAAAATGTGAGACACCCCTTTCCCCGGGGCAGGCGCGTCGCAAGCCTGGTGGTTCCAAGGGGGCAATTTCCCGGTAGGTGCAATTAACAAATGTCCCGATCACAAGCAAATATTTCCCGGTCGCAGGGCAAAAGAATCCGAAAAGGGGCTAATTTTACATGAATATCAGTGTTTTATTTCCCTGATTTCCCCTCAAGATTTTTTTCAGAGGGGGCACATTGCCCCACTTTGCTACGCCACTGCCCCGGGGGTCTTGTCACTTGTGATCCTCCATGACCTACAATGACCTTCAACTGATTTTTTTCATACAAACCTTGTAGTCCTGCAGAACTCGCAAGAAAGACTCCGGTTCAAACTGTGGCAGAGTGACCACCTTGACTCCCATCCTAAGTGAGTTGAGAAGGACCACCACTATGCCGTATACATGAAAGAATGGCAACAAGCCCAGCACACAGTCAGTGTTTGATTGGAGGGGCAGAAGATCTGGTGGACTATGGGGAAATAAGAAATAATTAGATATCAGAAAGATTATTTCAACTCTCATTCCCATTTTGAAGGTGATGAGTATACAACCCATTTTCAGCATCGTTGTCACAGTCATAAAGACCCCACTTTTTTTTTGCTAATTTCACCCAAAGACCTCATTTTAAAAAAAAATTTACCACTGTCACCGAAAGACCCCATTTTGGAGGAATTTTGAACATTTTCACCCAAAGACCTCTATTTTGTAGAAAATTTTGCTAAATTTTCACCCAAAGACCCCATTTGTTTGTAAAATGTTGCAATATTGTCACCTAAAATCCTATTTTGGAGCAATTTGGCTGCCTCTCACCCAAAGAAGGCTATTTTTTTGAGGAGTCACCGAATGCCCCTGGGTTGGAAGCGCCAGCCTTACACCCCTATCAATTTTCATATGTGAGTCCCCTCCCCATCACCACACGGAGAAATTGAGGGTGCCACCAATCGACACACACACCTTTCGTCAGGAGGACTACAGTAATGAAGTGACATCCTTTTATAGAAGTCGGCTATGGGCCCACCAAGGTAAACCTCATCAATCAAGAAGATAATGGTATGTGCCACTTTATTCCATTACTGTATGATTTGAAGATTACAAAAAAAACGAGTCTGCTTCTCGTCTCTAGTTGCATTCGTTCTCTATGCAGTGTCTTGAATCTTAAGGTTGGGGTTCGATTCCCACTTTGATGCAAAAACTTACTTATTCAGAGGCTGGACAGCTATTGGTACGGCAAGTATAGGGTTTACCTGTCGGCCCCTGGCAGCTTGTCATCCTTTGACCGAATCTGACCTGTGGTAGGATAAAGGATATTATATATTGAAGGGCCTCAAGTCACAGTCAGTGCAGGCGAATTCTTCTGATTTGGTTAATAGCCTCCTGACTAAGATGGAATTTCGTGGTCTCAATATCTCAGCTGGGGACCCTGTCCCAACGTCGATCTATGATGGTGTGAAATTTCCGACAGTGGGTCTTCTATCAAATATTTGTGGTAACTCTCAATGTCAGATACTCTTCTGATATTTTTTACCCACACTATGGACATTCATTTAAAAGCTTAGTAGATTGATTACATTTCATTTCACATCCTGATATGCTACCATATGAGCATCAACAAGAAGAGTGGAGATTCAATACTGAAGAAAACACACTCAAAATATTTGAAAACATTTGAACGGATTCCAGTGAGCGCTTACGACTGTTACACAGCTGATTACATCTGTTCACGATCTGGGCACGACTCTTGAACACCGTGGTCAAACTGAGTATCAATTTGGAAAAAACTTCGGCATATATTCTATCTTAAAGGTGCAGGAAGAGATTTGGGGCATCCATGTGCGGTGTCATATGTGGTGATTTCGTCTAGATTAGACACTCAAAGATTTTCTACTTTATTTTGGTATTCGAAATCTAAACGTGATAACAAAAGTGATGTATATGCTTATATTTCCAATATAAAACATAGGCGAATTTCATATTTTCCATATATGAAAACAGAACTTTCACAATTTTGTAAAAAAATATTTCTGCAGCTTAATCCTTTCCGATGGGGCTATTTTTGATAGAAAGCTTTACACCAGTGCAAAAATCAGAATTTTCAGATTTTTTAGGGGCACCCTTGTTGCCACCTTTTAATTTAGTTTGCACCTTAGCCAAGTTTGTCGAACAATTGCAGGCGGCAAATTTACATCTATGAACCCCCTGGGCAATTACAACCGATGATACAATGCGTCTGATTGGCTCATTACGGAACACAAACATGAGATAGCCCTCGGGAGTAACCAATCGAAATATATGCGTTCTATTTCTCTGTTTTAAACCATTTACCACCTTCCTACAGTATCTCTGATTGCTAATTACATGATATTAATTCCAATGGACCAATCAAAATAGGACTTAGATGCTGATAGACAGGTAGTTAGTGCCCAGGGGTTAAACTAAACCTGACACAATATATTGATATTTAGGTCATGAGCCCATAACCGAAAAACAGCCCTGCACCCCCCCCCCCCCCCCCCCTGGGGATTTTTGGAGAGAGACCACTACTTTGGAAAAACCTTATACATATAGCTACCAAAATCAGGTTGTCTGCAAAAATCCCCAATCCTGGGTTAAAGAGTGAGTGCGCTTTTTCGAAATGGCGGCCAAATTCACTTAATGCCCTTTTTTGTACTAAATATACTAAAGTATCTTAATTTTTGATCACATCATGCACTATGTGACTACTTAGTCGCACCAAAACCCCGGGGGGGGCCACTTGTATTTCAAGGTGGATATCATGCTCGTGTAGGCCTTCGCAAAACATACCCTAATCGCGTATTCCACTTGGCAAGAAAAAACCCCTATCACGTAGTTTTTTGTTGATTTTGCTACCCTAAACAAGTACTTGGGTTCGATTTTGCTACCCGTAACATTGTTTTTGGTCTAATTTTACTATCCTAACCAGCAATTTGGCATGAAATTTTAAAATACCCCGAACAAGTATTTTACATAAGTTTGTACCACTAACCACGCCGTTTCATAAAATGTTCCTTTAAGCATACACTAAACTCGGGCTGTATAGCTAAAGGAAACATTTATCACGTGATTTCCATTGAAGTTTTCGTATTTTTAATCAATTTCTGCATTATCTTGGCCGAGTAAGTTTAACAATTTAAATCCATTATATTTAAATTTCAAGTCTTTTTAACAGGTGTCCTTATTTCTTTGGAAGTAATGAGTCTTGTCGGATTGTCTCATTATTGACCTTTTTTCTGCAAATTCAGCCATTTCATTGAACTAACACACACACTGAATATTCCATGAAACTTGTTTTGAATGACATTAATTAGAGAGAGACCCTAATGTCTGCTTCTGCCGCCCTATACTTGTAAATGCTCAGTACAAAAATGAACTCCTATAAGGCTTTTATGTTTGGAGGCACGGACGACGAAATAGAGAAAATAAGCTAAATAAGGCTGAAATGGTTAAATTACTCGGGGAATCTACCACGTGAAATCAGGAGGAAATCGGAAACAAAACACACTATTTCTAGCATTTTTTTAATGTGATTTGTTGCAATCATCAAATACACACACGAAAGCACGTATTTTTCGACGTGAAAAACACACCCTAATTTTGAATTTTTGATGATTTTGATACCCTAACATGTACGCGCGTAACATCGCCTGTCTCACAAACGCCCCTAATTCGCGTTTTTGTACACGAGCATGATACCCACCTGGAATACAAGTGGCCCCCCCGGGACCAAAACACACCAAGGATTAGTTGACCCCCTTTTCGCATGCTTAACCTGCCTCTAGAGGCGTCCTATTTCAAATGGCCACCAAAACAATGAATCCGGGTGTTTACACATTTAATGCCTCTTTAAAGGCCGGTGCCGGTGTCACCTAATTGTATACTTTGTCATGCACCTGTGGATTTAATAGTTTGAGGTAAAGTAAACACTTAAAAATGAAGTAGTTAGCCTTTCAAGTGTGTGTATATAGAGGGCGCTTTTTAAACATGGTCTATGACTTACTATCCACCAGGCCACACCTCAGCCTCCTTAATCACTGATCACCTTGCAACCGCATAACCGGTTCCTTGTGTTTGATGTGTTGACGGATGGTCACTAAGTCAGCAACAAGCTTTCTTACACGCTGCCTTTTTTTTTTTTTTTTTTTTTTTTTTTTGCGAGAGCTTCAGGCAAGGAGGTGTACGCGTAGCGATGCAACCAACGCGTCCACAAAGTTGTTGTTAGAAATTATATTTACTACCTTACTTCAACACAAAGGTGGCTTGGTTGTGGTCTATGTGGGCTCATGGATGGAAATGCCCAGGGGAGCGTGCTCATGCCTGCTCCTGGTCCGGGCATCTGTGCCGGCGACCGGCCGGCGAGTGCAGGTAGCCTTGCGTTTTTTCTGTGAAGAAAATCTGGAATTGGCGCACAGGATGCAGATGTCCAAGGGAGACTCAAAGGGCCTTTAAGATGGGCTCGCTCCTTATTGTGAGGAGAACCGTCAGTGCGCAAGTCCTCCGGGCCACAGGTTTATGATTTCTGTCTGCGCAGCCGTGCCAGGCGCACCTTTGAGTGCCCTGGTCTGTAGCGCCCCTGGATCACTGTGATTTCCTGTTTACTAGGAGGAAAGTATAGTTCATCAGCTTCATGGTTGTGAGATAACCGAGAGCTCTCCGGATTCGGCTTAACATGTTAAAACCCAAGAGCTTCTGGGTGCTCCGCCCCTGGAACCCCCCTACGTTCAGCATAGTTTCATCTGCTGCAAGAAAGGACATAACCCTCTCCCTGTATGCCCTCGACCTGTTAAACTCAAGACTTCCTGGTCTCTGCCCCTGACCCCCACAAGGGGGCTTTTCTCCATTACCCTGTAATGCCCGCATGCCCTGAGGTGACGGCGCTTGCCCTGTGGTACTCGTGTGCAGAGTATACTTGCCCTATATGGGAAAAATCAACCCAACTTCATCCAGCGTTAAATGCATCCTGCCAGCTTGTCGCGGGTGTCTTCGGCCAGCTCCATCGGACAACTTATACATGCATCAGCGTAGCATGCAGGAGTTCATAGCTTCCCAAGTAACTGGTATGGAGCGCCCTGTGTTTGGACAAAGGTGGCTTTTCTGACCGCCTTAGGTCCAGGGTAGTTCCTTAGGCAAGTCCGTCCTTGAAAATAGTCTCTAGGAATTTGGGGGGTTTGCTTTGAAAGAAAGACTTGCTGTCAACAAGTGGCATCTATTGGTATAGAGTCTGGTGAGTGCTTTTTTTCTTCCCCTTTTTTTCCCCCACCCTTCCCCCCCCCCCCCCCTGTCCGACCCCGTTGATATTCCCTGAAGTGGTCCCTTGTCTTCCGCCTGGGGCTGTCTTCTTGTGGGCTGAGTGGCAGTGTCTCAGCTGATTGAGATCCAGAATCGGCCGATCAAGGGTTTCCTTGCAGACGTGACATCTACCGGGAAAAGCAGATCAGGACCTGGTGCATCTCTTGGTCTGCCATGTTGGAGCAACAATTAATGCACAGACAAGGACTTGCAGAATCGTTAAGCAGCCGAGACCTTGTACCCACCTCTGGCTAATCAACATTTTAGAACCACTGTATTTGGATACGAGAAGAGAATTTCCATTTTAATAGTCATTGGTAATTGTTCAATTGATGATCTTTTAGCAAGTCTGGTTCCTTGGTATACGAGCTTAATGCACTCCTTTTATTCAGAAATTGATCTCTTCTCTTTCTTCCTCCTCTTCTTGATCATGTCTTAATTGCCTTCTTCTGTATCATTATTCTTCCTCTACTATAGTCATACAACTCTTGTGACAACTCGTTTGATGGCCACTTGTAGCTAGTGCACCATCATTTAACTTCCAACCTTGATCATCTGGTGGAGGAATTTCTGGCTCTGCCACTCTGCTGTACCAATCATGGCTTTATAATTGGTCTCTGGATGGGCAATCCGCAACAGTCTCTCATACGAGTCTCTGGCACATCAGCGATCTTCAAAGGCCTAGGAAGGCATCCGATATACTGTCACGTTTTGCCTTACCTCATCTACCTTAGCCATGTTTTTGGAACAAACTCCCGACCCCCCCCCCCCGTGATTTTTGTTACTGACCATCCGATTCCTGTAAATTTGGGACCACAGGTAGCTTAGCGTTTCTTATTTCCATTGGTATCAAGATAAGTGCCAACATCCCCATATGACGTCACTTTGACGTCATATGTTTGAGAAAGTTATGAACATACTGAATACTGGAAAATTGATATTTCGCAATTTTAGTGACTCAAAAACCTTATTATAGCACTACAATTCTCTCATTTTATAAAACTATCATTTTCCATCATGTAGATCCAAAACCGCATGAAATTGATATTCTAACAGTTTGGAGAAAAATTGAATGTTCCCCCTATGTGTCTCTATGGAAGTGGACAGTTTTGCTAACATTCGAACTTTATGACGTCATTGTGACGTAAAGCTAGGCAGGTTGGTACTCATTTTGGTTACACATGGAAAGAGGAGGACCATAGCTATCTATTGGTCCAAAATCAAGTGCCTGTGATGTTTCTGTGTTGTGCTAGGCATGTTGGTACTTCTCTACCCAGGGGGGTGGTTGCATTTTGGCAGCCATTGTGAAAAGCGCGCGCCCGTTTACCCAGTGGGGATTTTTGCAGACAACCTGAATTCAGTTGCTATGGTATAAGCTTCACAAACATGGTTGTCTCCACAAATCCCCGGGGGGGGGGGTGCAGGGGGGGTCATGGTACCCTGTAGTCTAATTAGTGAAAGATCATATTTTGGGTTAGTGAATTCTATAGCCACTTCAGTCGCCTCCATTGGTGGGTTGTGACAATTACGACCCTGGTCACTATGACCATGATGACTGTTATCATACTTGTAACTGACTAAACTGCAGAATTATGCAGTTTATTCCGTACAAGTCTGAAGAATTTCATCAGGGTCACTATAGTGACCCAGGGTCGCTATCGTCACAACCCTCATTGGTCCTCATGAACAAATCTATTCCAGTCCAGTGAATTTTTCTTGTAAAAGTCAAGAAAGGATATGTCATTTTCTATGCAATATTTTTTAGTGGTCAGGAAAGAATGTGCCACCACCCTTAATTCGGCCGTCTCAACAGAATAAACTGCATGTTTTGAACAGGATGTGGTTGTGCAGAATAACGATTCATCCATTTAGTGGAATTGGGCTGTGAATTGGTAGAGTTTCAAGATTCCACTACTTGGCTTACCGATAAAATATCTGGTGAATATAGCAAATTAGGGTTACTGAGAAAAATGAGACACATTTTAACCAAGGGAGCAGATATGGTTTTTTGTGCCACCTCTGCTGTCAAGAAAGTTGTATACCAAACTGTTCCTTGAGTCTGAAGAATACAATCTGGGTGGCCATTTTGCAGACTGGATGTTAGTCACCTTGACCCCAGGAAAGGTCAACCTCTTTTCCATTACTCCTCAAAAATATGACAAAATGTCTATAAACCTACTGGAAATTGTATAAGAAACACCTCTTATAGGCACTATACAATTGACACCGTGTACATTCATGGGTCAAATAACTTCAAAATAAATTGGAAGATCAGGTAGCCTTAAACCCCTCAACTCCCATTCTTACCATCGATCCCACACCCCAATTAGCATCCACATGTTCCCACGTTTTGCTATGTAAAAATAACCTTGACGATTTTTGATCTTTTTCCAAAAAAAGTATTTTTAGGACAAAAACGTAAACCACAGCACTTTCTGTACCTGAAGGAGTTTGACCTATGATCCCTTGAACATCACAGGCCAGCATTCCATGGAAGATTTTTTTGACTAACAAATTGATCATTTTTCATCATTTTAATAAATTATTCTATGAAAACATTTTTATTACTACTCATATTATTGGTTTACAACAGCACTTTATTTTTGGTGTAGGTTGTAGAATCATCAAGTGGGCGTTACCATGCAACCACTATTAAAAAACCTTATTTGAAGCCAATTTTCAGTCACTGAGGCTAAATGGGTGTAATTTTCTGTTGGCCATGTACATGCCCACTTGAGAATTTCTACAACTGGGCATTAAAGTCAATCCATCAACATCAATGTAAAAATAAATGTTTATAATGCAAAAAAATGATTTAAAAAATTATGAAAAGTTGCAATTTTTGGGCCAAAAATGGGAAAATGACCCAATGTCCTTTTCTGTCAGCCATCAAATTTCAAGACTCGAAGTCAAAGAGGTCACCGAGAATTTTTTTGTGATGACTTGTTTTTATTCAAAACATTAATCTGAAACACTGGTATACATTTGATTTTGATTAAATCTTTTTCCTAGAAATCCCATGTAAAAAATTATTTCTGCGGGTGAAAAGGCCCTAATCATTTAATGGACATATTTAAAGCTTGTAATCATGTGGTTGTGGACAGAAATGGGGTGGTGGGGTGTCTGTTGGTGAGGGTAAGGTTGCTATTTCTTTGCTTAAATCAGTGGTCCATATTGCAGAGAATTATACTTAAGTTCTTTTACCATCAATTATACAGTGTTTGTGTGTAAAATCAACAATAAGAAGTTTTTCTTTAGTGTTTTTTTCAAAAAAAGAATTTTGCCTAGAATTTAACATGTGGTGAAAAGAGGTTTTTGACCTTTGTCTTTCTGTGGAGGGTCAAAGGTCACTTTAACATCACTGTCTTGTCGCACGATGGCTCACCAGATTTTTATGCCAGACTTTCAGGAACTTTTGGTATATGAATTGTTTTGACAGCATAGGGTGTCCCCCAAAAACCCTAAAATCAGCCTTTGCCAGGTATTGTTTATGGTAGATTATTACATCTATGTTAAAATGCTGCCACTTGCATCTGGTGAGCTAATAACAAAAATGACATAGTTTGTTTGATAACATAGCATGCCATACAATAGATGGGTTCATTTGTAAAACTAATTGTAATTAGTGATACTGCAAGTGTGGGATTTGCCCACCACTCATGCCCTGGAGAATGCGGTTGTGGCAACCGTTTCGACCAGAGCGGAAGGAGCTATTCATTTATTGTTACTGACCACAATAGGCAGTAGGATTTATTCGTAAGTAAATGTTATAAGGTTGAGAATTGCAATCATGCACACCAATCCTCGCTGATACAGTGTCCTCGGATTTGAATCTCGATATGTTCTTTAAAATATATAAAATTTTCATGATTTTTCAGGTTAGAGGGAAAAAGTCCAAAAAAGATAGGAAAACTCATAGCTGCCCTTGAGGTTAGTAGGGGACCTGCCTGGAGAATGGGTGGTGGTCAAAACCTACTTGCATGCAGTTATACTATAGCATGCATTCAGTGAACAGTTATTCAAAGCACTGTGTGGCTAGGAGTATAAAGGAGTCTTTATGCAGGAAATGAGTTAGGTATAAACATAGGGGACATTATGAGTTTCACCAAATGTTAACCCCCTGGGGATGAAATTTGCTAGATATTGACTTAGAATAATAAATGTCCATTAGTCAAATGATATGTAAAGGGTTAGCAGCTGATTGCTAACACGAAACAATCGGAAAAAAAAATTATCAAAATTTAATTTTTTGTATTTGTGTTATGGCATGGATATACCCAAACATAACCTGCAGTTGGTTTGTTGAAATCCGGTATTAAAGACAAGCAGTACTTTTATCTGATTCTTTATTCTATACGTGCGTATCAAAATTCCGACTTGAGATCTAAAAAGCCTTTTTCTTGGTATATCCGATTTAAGCGTGTATTGTGCACCATGATTCAATACAACTTGACCTCAAAACTAGTGTAAACACTCGGCGTTCCGCGACCACAAAGGTACCCCTGCCACGTCCGCGATAGTAAATGGATGGAAATATAATTTTAAGATCACAGGGAGAATTGTGATCGAAATAAGTGGTTCTCAAACCAATGAGGATGCTGCCATAGCAGTTGCCAATTTGAGGTTATAAACATGTTGATACATACCATACAACTATTATGTAGTTAATTGACTTAGATGACATTTGGACATTGAAAGGGACCTTCAAATTTGGCCAATGAATATATTGCGTACTAACCCATCAGTTTTCATGCCCATACTACCCGGGGTATGGATTCGACCTTGGATGACCCAATGACCTGAATATGACCATCAATTTTTTGGCACTGAATGTTGACCACACCCAGGAAGTTTCATCATCCTACACACATACTTAGTGATTTGAACTGGGAGGCACCTCGCATGACCTTGAAGGCCCTTCAAATGTTTTGGCCCTGAATGCTGACCACACCCACAATGTTTCATCATCGACAACCATAGTAGGGTTTGACCTTGAACGACCCGACATGACCTTGAGACCTTCAAATTTTCGGCAATGAATGTTGACCACAAACCACCAAGGTTTAATCATCCTACCACATTTGACAAGTGTTAAAAGAATTATCCCTTTTGAACTTGAATGACCCATCATGACCTTGAAATGCCGTCAAATTTTCGGCACGAATGTTGACCACACCCACCAAGTTTATTCATCCTACCACCAATCGACAAGGGGCTATAGCAATTTAATGTCATTTGACCTTGAAGCCCCCGATGACTTGAAATGGACCCTTAAAATTTTTCGCACGGAATGTGCCACCCAAACACAAGTTTATCGCTACCACATTTGACAAGTAAGGGGTTTTTTATAGCATTATTTAACTACAATTGACATGAATGACCCCACAGACCTTGAAATGACCTCAATTTTTCTGCCACTGAATGTTGACCACACCCACCAAGTTTTATCATCCTGCCACAATTGCCAAGGCCTTATAGCAATATTATCCCATTTTTGACCGCATGTGACCTTGACCCTGCCACACAGCCCCACCTCCGAACTCATCCACCGTCTATTGGGGCTGACATCTATGGTGCGAGGCTGCGGCACCCTACTGTTAGATCAAAAGTATCGTTTTTACAAGCTTATATCTCGATTTTTGACAACATTTGACCAAAATTTGAACCTATTTTGCCATATTGACCTTTGACCCATGCCACAGACCCACCTCCCGAAACTCATCACGTTCTCTACTGGGGCGACATCTATGGGCGAAGATGGACAACCCAACTGCTGAGATCAAAAAGATATCGTGTTTACACGGCTTATAACAATATAGCCTTATTTTGACCAAAGTTGACCCTATTTTGACCCTATTTGGACCTTTTGACCGAAGTTCACATGACCCCACTTTGGTTTTTACTCCCCAGCCAACGTTAAACTGAGAGACATTTGAAGATGGACACCCACACTTGCTTAGATCCAGAGATATTGATTGGGACACACACACGACCACACACAAGGAGGTCATGGGGGCATTTCTATAGTCCCCCTGTGCCCACCAAAGTTGACAGGGGACCAAATAGTGTAAACACCACAATCAGGCGTTGTTTATGTAAATTTGAGACGTCTCGCTTTGTACTGTCTATTTGGGGAGCCGGTTTTTTATAACAAATTTCCTTAAGGACTCATTTTTTCACTATTTTGGGTGGTTTGTTGTTTATTTTCATACTTTAAAGTTGTTTAATGGAATTATACACACTTATCCCTGACTATAAGTTTAAAACAAATGCCTTCCACATTTTCCGATTCTCTCGCAAATCGCTGCTCATCCTTTTAAGTCCCTCACCATCAATGGCAGTGTTTAAAGTACTTTTATATTTGTCAGATGGAATTGATGTTTTCTGCACTACAAAGGGTGGACACAAATCAAAAACTTTCGGGTTTCATAACACAGAAACATCTCAGCCAGTCAATTGATATTCGCACTAGTGTACCTGCAACATTAAATTGGGTTGCCAGGTAATTCGAATTATCATAATGCGAATTAGGTGGGGTGCCAGGTAATTCGCTTATCGTTAATGTGAATAAGATCGGGGTTTATGATAAACATTATTTGCGTGTATGATAAATGCTAATTAGCTAGGGGTGCCGTATTCGCATCAATAATGCGAATTAGATTAGTTGCTAGGTATTACATTATCATATGCGACTTAGAATGAATTTTAATGCATTATCTTAATTAACGGCTAACCCTAAACCATAACACTAATAATTTGGGGAATCAGATTAAATATAATGGACGTTCACAAGCGTAATGTGAATTGTGGACGAGCTGACATCTTAATTGGCATTACGATAATGTGAATATTCCAACTTCGGAATTTATATTATCTTGCACATTATTTCAAGCATGAAGCACTACTTATTCAAAAAACCTAGGATCAAGAAGGGTGGTGCCAGACATATGGTCACAACCATTAATAATTAATTACCGAGGTATACCAGCACTATTTTCGGCGCAGGCCGAGAACGGCCTAGAACACGGGACCCCCTTGGTCTCAGTCGACTGAGTGAGTGCATCAGTGAGCGTAGCCATGAGGGGGGCGGGGCGGCCCCATCACCCAATAAGTGATTTCGTGGTTGAGATGAGCGCCGTCGGTTCACTTGAAAATTCAGGTCATGGCACTGCAGGCGGGATGTCGGCAAGTAAGGTTTTAAAGTTTCAATGGACAGCGGTGCGACACAGTAACTTTTTACAAAAAATCGTCAAAAAATTAGCCCTCAGAAGACATTTAAAGCATTATAAAAAACTCAAATTTTCAGGGGGCTTCGCCCCCTCAACCCCCACGGGGCTTCGCCCCTGGACCCCAACAGGGGCCCTAAGGCGGGCCCCTGGACCCTCCCCATTTTCTGTCGGTTGAGATGCGACACTGGCCCCCCCCCCAATATGAAAATCCTAGCTACGCCACTGCAGTGAATAGAGCTAAAGAGGAATTAGGTCTATTAGGTCTATTGACACTAACATGCTCATACAGCATGACAATATTTTGGGTAGAAGGATCTGTTTGGAATCTCGTCAACTTGCCTTGAGAACTGCCACATGTTGCTGACAATGTTTTTGTGGGTTAACATAACACCTTTCGGCATGCCTGTTGTTCCGCTGGAATACAGCAGGGTTGCCACATCGTCTTCATTTATTGTCACGTCTCGAGGAAATGCAGATCCGTCATCCTGCAACAGCTCCGAAAACGATGTACAGCCTTCTGCCTCACCATACACAAATACTTCCTATAGAATAAACGTACGGTTTTAAACTGTGCACATATCTCAAATTTTGAAAATTGGAGGCGCTATTATTGCTTTAAGATGAGGCCATTATGTTGTCTTCCAGTATCTACTTGAACACTGATATATAATCCAAGCCTTAACACTCATTGCATATCCCTAACATCCCTTAACTGCATTTAAAACACAGAGCGGATGGTAGTAATGATAGTTTACTTCTTGTAATAACAAAATGGTAGTTAACTTTGAAGTAAACATTAGAAAATCAAAAAATGCAAATGGTGCGCCCGCAGGCGGAGTGCCCATCTCTCTGTCATTGGCGTTTGGGCCAGACTCCCTCATATAGTGCTGTGGGGGGGGGGGGGTTCGCCACTCCTCCCACACAGCGAGTCTGTTTTGCATTCCCAACATAAGCCGATATCCATTTATACTCCTGGGTGTCCTGGGTGGAGAGAGGCAAGCGAGGTAAAGTGCCTTGCCCAAGTGCACAACACATTGGCAACAGCAGGGCTCAAACCCACAACCTTATGTTTATGAGGCGAGCACTGATCCAATGCACCACATGTGCACAGAAAATCAAAGAAATCAAAAATCTGATTTTCTGTAACAAGTGTAGGTGTCCTAACATACCCTGCAAGTGATAAGACTGAAAGCAACCTAATACAGACAAAATCAGATATTGTAGTCATTGCTGTCTATGCGAACACTTGCTACAACACATAATAGAGATTCATAAATTTGAACACTGCTGTTTCTTCCTTTTTTTCTGTTGAAAAACAAAAAACTTAAAAGGCACTATCGGTGATTTGCTAAATCAGAAAATAAAAAAATCAGCAAAAATAAAATTTTTGCATGACTGTAACAAGTATATAGGTAATATTAGGTATCCTAACATACTCTACAAGTACAAAAACTGAAAGCAACCTGATAAGAACAAAATCGGATATTTTATTCATTACTCTCCGACATCCGTAAAGGCACTTACAACAACACAATTGAATGGAGATTCATGTCTTTGGAAATCGCTCCTTTCTTTTCTGTCAATATTTCAGTTGCAAAATATAAACATCAGAATTTATAGACGTATCCTTCACATTGAAGCTATTCCTGCAAATTTCAAGTTTTTACTCTTTTGGGTGGATCACTGATAGTGCCTTTAACTTAGAACATGGTCAAAGTAACTGACAAAATCAATATATTGATAATGATTTATATTATGACCATTACACACAACTAAAATTTCACTTACATGGAGCTTTCGGTCCGACTTCACTGAACCTTTGTCAATATGTAAGGTGTTGGGTGTCAGAGGTTGGAGCAGATGGCATGTGACCCGGAAGTGTCACATGACGAAAAAGAATGTCAACAACAGAACAAGAAAATCGTGGCAGCCCTTATATACATTTAAATACATGATACATTTACCAATATACATTTACATTTAAAGCTGAAGCATACCAAATATGATGCCCAGTCCATAACTTCACTAAAAAGTTACAGCACTAAAAACCACATGGACACATGCACATGGACCCTAAGTGGGGGGGGGGGAACCCCCTTATGACCTTTGACTTTCACATCTGTACCCTACATAAGCCCCCATCCCCATTTTAATACCTACAAACAATGCCATACCTAGTATAAACCCAATCTGTCACTGGTGCACCTAAAAAGTAGACAAATTTTAAACAAGCACAAAAAATGGCTCTAAGTGACCCCTGAAAGACCTTGACCGTGTCGTATTCCCACATAAACCCTTATTTTAAAAGCCATACCAAGTATGAAGCCGATCTGTGATGGCACTAAAAGCTTCGACAAATTCTAACCAAAAGTGCCATACCAGGTAACAAATAATCCTAAGTGACACAAAATGACCTAGCCTTTGACCCTCAATATGAACCCCTACAAGCGACTTTCGTTTCAGTGAACATCATCCCAATCACTGCACTAATAAAAAGTTTAAACTTAAACCATAAGTGATACAAAATTTGACCCCCCCCCCCCACCCACACACAACACAGGGAAACTCAGTGGCATATATTGGGGGTGCTTTCAATTCTAAATAGTCTTGTTGGTCTTGGCTTTACTCCAGGTTTTCAGCCACAAGATGAACCGAAAACACACTCGTTGAATAGTAACTGAGGCCTTGAACATTCCAAACCTTTTCCTTATGTTCTTTGGTCAAACACCGTGTTTCTTCATGGTTTCTCCCTGGCATCTTGGACGTAGTGGGGATATGGGGGAGGGGAAACTGGCACACCCTAACATTAGAACAGAGAATTGGTGGCTGTCTGTCGGTCCCTTAGTTTCAGCTGTAAAATTCCCCCTACAACATAATGTCTGGGGCTTTCACTGCTTGAAAAATAATTATATTGATATTAGTTCAATGAAGGAGTAATCTGGATCTCTACAATATTTTTGTTTTAAAAGTAATCCTAAAGAAGCCCACACACCTAATCCCTTTAGCTCTTGCAGTGAAACTGGTCCAAGTGGTTATTTTTATTAGTTTGTGTTCTTTTTGTCAATATCTCCAGTTAGGGTGCGATCAAATTGGATGAAATAAAAATGAGGATTTAGCTTAGGTACTGGTCCACAATAAGGTTTTTCACACTGAGCCGGTGATCGATCCCCTGTTGCCCTCGATCGCCCATTTTTATTTTAAAGGACATCGTGCAAGGCCCGTTTTTCTGAATACTAGACAAGCATGCGCAATAGCGCCTTAGTTACGATGTAAAAGTTTTCCAAAGGAAGGATTTAATTAAGCTGCTGCTTTCACGAAATACTTCTTCTTGAGACTTACGGCAGTGGTTGTATATAGTTGACTTTTTTTAATTTTTTAAAGTTAAGTATTTTCATGTCCATATTTTAAAAAGTGATATGACTTGTCACATTGGTTTGTCACACGAATTGTGAGTTTTCCACTCTTTAAATTGAAGGACTGCGTAAGGAAATTAACATAGGAAATAGACTCTTACGTAAGTGCATTTACTGGACGAATGTGTGTGTTATTTGAGGAAGCACTGCAGCGATATGTGTGTCAGAGTTGGCGAAAAGTATATAAGAATTTGGACGGCGCTGGGTTTTGAAGTCTACGACGGCAATCGATTTTGCAAAAGTGATTGGTCACCGGTTTTTTTCAGAGTGAAAAGCCTGATATAAAATTAAAATACTCACAGAAATGCAGTTTATATTTTTTTTTCAATTTTATGTTTGATTGTATGTTTATTGAATTTTGTATGGCCTCACAGTTTCACTAACCTGTATATTTGGCACTATTTCCTGGGCTTTGAGTGCATTGGCAACCGCCATATGGACCACTGTTATTACATTGAGTGGCATCTGAATGCTTCAACTGACCCACCAAATTAATCTGTAAATAAAAGGAAATAGTCAATTCCCATGGCACAAAGAGGAGTTTCAAATGGTTGCCATTCAAGTCAAAAGGCAAAATCGCAATTATCACATAATCACAAAAAAACAACATTACAACCAGCGGCGGCGCCAGTGGATGCGGGGTGAAATTGCCCCCCCATTTTGTTTCTCCGAACCCCCACCCCCAGTTTGCCCCACCCTGGCCAGAAGGACAATGATGGAGTTTTTTTTTTTGGCAAGGACATCAGCAATTTGGCGGCCACAAATCACCAAATTTTGTTTAAAACTCAGGATTTGGGGCCACAAAATTGTTAACAAATCTCCAAAAGACTTGTTAAAAATTAAGCAATTTTTGATATTTTTCCCCCGCCCCAAAATTTTAGTTTCCCAAAAAAATTCAATTCCCCCAGAAAAAGTCTGGTGCCGTCACTGATTACAACCATGTAAAACTAATTGAAATGGTGAGGGAACTTTAACCAAATTGTCAACATTTTACCAAAAAAAGGCCCTATTTTGACCTCCCTATTTGTCCCTACAATACCTTGACCTCAATATCCCTACAGGTCACTCATTCCCTTCCAATCACTGTCAGAAAGTGTGAATTGAAAAATGAAGTGCCACTTTGTAAATGGGGAAACTAACCAAATTGCAAAACTTTAACAGAAAATAAAAACCTATTATGACCCAATTTTACCCCCCCCCCCCCCCCCCCCCCCCCAACACTATACTAATATCGACCCCTATATAATGAAGACACAAACAGCTAATTGTAGATACTCCTATAATGTTACCATCAAATATCTGTTATGCTTATTCCGTATCTGTGGGGTTATTTATACAAAAATACACCTGCTCACGAGGAAGATGGTGAGAAATATTTGCCCCGAGATTATCTTGATACCAAGGGCCTACTATTTTCCCGAGATTCTTGAAACTATAGGTATCCTTGCAGTGATGTCCCCCCCCCTTGGCACAACACTATCTTACCCACGTGTTAGAGCGGATTGACAGTATGTGTCATGATGCCTCCTACTGATAGCACTGCTCCCATTATGATAAAGTATTCCGGATTGTTAGGACTGTATATGCAGAAAACGTTCCCTGTTTAAAAAACCCCGCATTGTTAAAGCGCTGCCTACATTTTAGTGACAAGAGTTCTGAGTTCTGAAAATGTGTACGAACCCTGGCCACTTGGACCGTCCACCTAAAAAGGCAAATCAGACAATAAGTCAAAATTATGAAGCAAGAAAGGTTGTAACATATTGTGTCAAAGTGAAGTACTTGAGAGGACAAGCTTTGTCAATTTTGCCACCAAGCTTCATCTCAGGTACTGTTAACTATGGCCCTACTTCCAGACGCTCAGAGGAAAATCCCAACTCAGACTAAACTTGAGCTCCACCGGGGATTTGTGGAGAGTCAGTGCGCAGGTCAACCAAAACCTGAAGAGAACTCAAAGAGCTAGTTGGTCTCACATGATTGTCAACCTTTCAAAAAAAAAACGTAGTCCATTATAGTCTTTCCCGCCGTAGTTGCTCCATCGTCAAACTTACTATTGTATATACTGGGGTTCAATTCTCTGAAATGAGGAAAAAGACGGTGTAGATAAATGCTATTATTGCAACCAAATGTTGGGATTCTGAAATAGGTCTAATTTGACCCAGGTTTAAACCAAGTTTTAGTCCTATGTGAGTGGATGTTTTTTTCCTTTCAAAAAATACTGTGAAAGTAAATGTAAAAAAGGTGGAGAAAATCCTACTGGCTGGGCC
>JAMKCH010049258.1:0-72600 GCA_023653785.1 Ophioderma brevispina | reverse complement strand
GTTTACATTGGAGCGAGAAACGGAGATGGTTCCGGAACGGCCAATTTCCTTGCGTTTCTTTTTCAGATCTCGACAAATCAAGTTGAGCATATCATTCCGAAATCGTGGTTTATAGAGTCGATGTTCCTGAGGGGTGGGCGTTAAATAAGCCCATGAAACATCAGAACGGAAAAACGTGAATCTCAACAGGCCCGGGCCGCCATAAACTTTCTGGAGATTACCACTCAATATTGGTCCAGAAATTGCCACGACTTATTTGCTTCACGGTTCGATGGTTTCTTACCACTAGACTGCATCCATCACCAGTTCCATCAGTGAGTGAACAGTGATGCCTTCCGAAAGCTCTCAGTGACAAATTTTTTGCTTTGATAACTGGTTTAATTTATTTCCTCACTTTTCATGTGTTTATAAATATAACATCAAATGCACTATCAATAAAACTAATTAAGGTTTTTACTAATTGGATGCTCTGTAATCAATGGTGATTTAGTTTTAATACTTTTGCTCTTGCAGGTAATTTCTTTTTTTAAAATGTGCTTAATAACTTCCTAATAAGCAGTGAAAACATGGTGCAATGAAGTCTTTATATTATGCTGGTATCAAGACTTGTGTCTTGAATTTCGTATTAACAATATAAGGAATGTAAATAAGTAAGGAAGCGATTACTACTACTACGCCTAATTATTAATTTTAGTCAAATGCCCAAATCTAAGAAGAAATAACATTTTGAATTACCAATAAATGTTATCCTGTAGGAGGCCTATCTGGAAATATAACGGAACTTTAAAGTGAAGGGCAACTTTTAGACATATTAGCCAAAAGTGGGATTTTGAAAAGTTTTGCAACGTTAGTTATGAATCTCCACACTGCACAGGGATTATCTAGTATAAAACTATGGGAGATTATAAATCTGAAATATTACAACAAACACCTTACAACTACTGTTAAATATTAAACCCGATTTCCTAGATAAATGCAGTTAAATCACCGTCCTGGGTATAAGCCACACTTAAAACAATATCAAAGGTGAAGGGAAACCGTTAAATATTTTAAAGGTCTTTTTTATGAACCTCAAAAGTTTTTGAGAATTTTTTTCATTCATGGTATTTCTAAATTCGATCGAAACGTGTTTGTAGCTTATTTCCTTCCTCCTCAGGCTTTACAAACTACATCTTTTTTTCACATCACTTATGCGGTTAGAAAACCCAGATGCATGCACTTGCAGATGCCGTACGTTATGTGAGAGCGCCCATGACCAGCTTGTTCAGGAATGGTGCCCGCATAAGTTCAAACTCCACTCAATCGATGTCGGTCACATTCCTGACACGCTGGGCCATGGGCGCTTACAGTACCGCATCTGCAGGGTGCATGCGCATGGTTTTCTAACCTCATAACTTGCCTTCACGTCCCTAGTACCGATCTTTCAGTTAAAGGGCCACACTCGGGTGGCATTTTGTTTCCAAAATCGCAGATATGCTTATTTTGTCTCTAAAGTTCTAGTGTTAGATCATATTATAACTGTTATATCACTATTCTTTATGAAAAACAGACCTAAAGACTTAAAGTGGGCTTGAAGATGTCATTTATGACCGTTTTGTTGGCTAAATAAATCGGATCCCGATATGTTTATTAGTAAACAATGCAGCAAAATCATCCTTTCTTGAAAATAATTGTGGTTTGTGGTGTTAGGCTGTGTGGGCCACTTACAGGGATTTTTTACTACAAAACTACAACACACCCGTTTCCCATACCACTTTGTAAAAATGGACTTTGATGAAAAATATGGGGCGCGATTTGGTTTGGAGATCGCTGAAGTGGCTTAATCCAGAAGGTGCTCGCGAAGGGTGTCAAAACACAATATCATTTAATGCCAATTTGCCATTAGGGCCTATAGCTGTGTTCAACCAATCAAATGCATGAAGATGGAGCGCAGATAATCGGTAACTTTAAACTTTTAATTGGCCCATTTTGTTGAGACCCTACTGTCATTGCCCCAAAATGTTTCTCCGTTCGTGATACAAATGAGAAAGAACTGAGCTTTTCACTGATATAACCACTATAATACAACATGTTTGAAAGAACTTTCAAACTTTTTTTCAGGGTTTATTATGATTGCAAAATCGTCCACCTTTTCTGTCTATTTCTGCATTACCGGGGCCAGGACCATCGGGTCTCCTTGGCTGTGGTAAACCCCCATCCTATAGCTCCCGGCAGAGCCGATTTTAGCGACTGGAAATTGCGTACCCGCGGCTGGGCGATCGAGGTACAAGAGCTCGTTCGTCTTTCCGAAGACACGTCGCCGATTCCAATTCTCGTTTTTTCATCTTGGTGGAATATTCTTACTTGATGATTTCTTATAACATTAGGGCCTGTAAAATGATGAAGTAGTGAATGTAATTATTTTGCCAGTTTTATGTACGGCAACGTCAGAAATAGTCAAGTTTTAGACCGGCCGTGGGAGTAATCTTATCCAACCAAACAGTCCAACCATTAAGCGAGTCAATGTCACATTTTGGTTGTTTACCACCGAAAGGAAACTCTCCTATTTAGGAAGTGGTATGTTACCCCTGGCGATTATTTTTTTTTTTTTTGCTGTCATCAACTTAAGTCAATAATGGTTCTTGGACAAATGTGAAGTACAGATTTTTGAAATGAAAGGATGCAATGAATCACAACCTTTCTACACATACAAAAGGCAAACTTTTCTTATGACCATTTTTTGTTCTGTACGAAGCACTCCAAGGTTCTATAGAGAACCTTAAAGAGACTGAGGAGATTTCCAGAAAGAAGCGCCCCAAGTTTTGTCAACCCCTGTTTTTTTTTTTTTTGCATTTTGGATAGACTTACCAATGGTATTAGATCACACCTGAGTGCATAGCCGATACGGCCGTCTTTTATGTCATAAGATATGATTCATAATTCCGTCCGTGCCGACAGAAATTCAAAGCATGGTTTTCTATGGGGCCAACGATTACGCAATAGCAGCCCAGTTCAGAAATAAGGTTTGCGGTTTTTCTTTTGTACTTGTGTTGTTCAAAACCCTTCGAAACGTTCTCGGTAGGTGGTCTATACAACCGATTCAGTGAAATGTGAAGAAATTTGTATCCTGAAAAAAATCTCCTCCTGACACTTTATCCAGTAGTATTTTAGCTCATATAGCCTAATAGGTGGACATTTTTGGGAACAAGCTGATTTTTTCAGCATACGTGCTGGAACATTGTACTACACGACAAAAGTCCCCGCAAATCCCCTGGTGGCATTTTCCGAAATCTAAGATGGCGTCCAAAATGGTCCGTTTTTTTAAATATTTTTTTATATATTTTTGGAACTATACCAGGTTCAAACCAAAACACACATATCCAACATATGTTTTGAGTAGGGAATCTATTAAGACTACCCAAGGGAGTTTCAATCAACGCTGTCACAGTAATTCAAAATCAAAATTGTCGTCCCCAAAAAAAAAACTGGCGTCCCATACATGGCCCGCCATTTTTATATTTGCCGAAACCGTTTGAAATCGCAGTGTTCAAAAAAACGGTTAAGAGACTAAAGTTTGACTTTAAAGTTAATGGACTCCCCAAAATAGCCTTAATTATTGTATAGCTATTGAAACATATGATATTCCAAGATGTACAAGAAAATAAATAAAAAAAAAGAAATAACGATTTAATCAGAGTTCCTCTTTCTTTCACTCGTCGGACATCTATTTGCAAAATATAGAGAAGCCTTTGCTTTTCACCAGCTTGCAACATTAAGGGGACTTATCCCCAATCACAACCACCAACCTTATATGGGGTCAAAACAATAAAAATAAAATATTTAAGAAAATTACTCTGTACGGACATAGTCATTAACTATCACATTACTACGTATTTGGAATCAAAAACTATTACTTGGTCTACTCCCAAAAAGATTAATGAATATTCCCAATTTGCCGCCGTCACCATGGCAACAGTGTAAGCGGCATCCAAACACCATGAGTTTGGTTTCCAAATTAATTATGGTTTTTCATTAATTTTTCTCACAGGAACCCAAGAAACATTGTTTGATAGTGGTGTGGATAGATATTCCCAATCAAAAAATGCTATGTTAACCGTTGCTTTTTCTAGCCTGATTGGCTGTTTTTTTCCTACATAGAACACCGGTCTATCACGTTCCCATGGCCGTGCTTGGGATCCCGCGACCAATTTTGGCACTGCATACGGTCCAACAATCAGTTGCAAAGTTACCTACCACCACACATTCGAGACAGTCCTTCCATAAGAGACTGTGGAGGTTGTGGAGCAATCCACATAAACTGGACACAAAAGTTCCGACTTTTCTGCTGAATTTTGTAATAAAAAAGGTCCAAAATTTTGACAAGACAGCTCACCTTTTTGGTGATAGATATTTCAACACTGAGCATGATGGGGTTAGGTCGCACTTTGAACCCAAAAAAATTCCCCCCCAACAAAATCCCTGGTACGGGCGCCTTTCGTAGACTCTAATATAATATGATAAGTCTGGCGTCGAGGTACCTGCCTCATGCTGCTCAGGGTTTTCCCTGATGTCGGGCTTGCCGGGTTCATGATGCTGCTCAACCGTGGTGGTTGGGGGATTGGTGGATCTTTCGTTCCTTGAGACATCAGGTGGGCCAGTGCCAGTGGAGGGCACGACTTTGGGGCGGTGTCCTCGTGGTTCTGTCCTGGCGCCAGTTTTTTCAACATTTGCGTGTCAGATGTGCCAAAGAGATTGTTTTCAATTCTCCTGCCCAAAATTGAACGGCACTTGGAATGGTCTCCTGGTTCTTTGGGGCTTAATGTTGTGCTAGTGCAGAAGGACCTGACCATTGTGTTATAATTATCGCGACCGATTAGTGCTTGAAAACTCGGCATGGGCCCGAGCCGTCCAGCTCCGTTTTGTCACCTTGCCAAGTCGGTTCTCAAAACGAAAAACTTAACATCGTTCGTAGATGCATGGAGATGTCTGCCGGCATGGCCTGTCAACCAAGGGTGTTTTTGGCGTCATGATGGACAACAGCCGGCCTACTTCAATTAACACCCCAAGGCAGCCGCTACCAAGGCCCCTCGGCCCGTGTTGGTCTCCTCAGGGGGCTCCCGGGGGCTGGGTGGTTGCCTCTTTCAGCGCTTTGCATACACCGGCGGTTGCTTTGGCATTCTCGGACTTGGTTGACTGCCGCACCTGTGGAGTCACGGTGTGCACTCACGAATTGATGTGTTCTTGAAATGATGAAACTTGTTAGTGGTTGCCTTTTTGGTGACGCCAGTAGAATATCTTCCAGTTCCTATCAGGGCATACCTCCTGCAAACCTTAGGAGGAACTTTTCAGACGATCACGCTCGGCCAAGAGGTGTGGGAATGAACCTGGTTTGCCTAGTCCCACCACCAACACCCGTCGGGGATCAGAGAGTGCCACAGAATTGGCTTTTGTGCCCAGTTCCATGATGCTGCAGTCGCGGTGTTCCTGTCGATCTTCTGGATCGATTACCTGATGACAGATTCTCAGCGTGCACGTACTCTGCCATGGCCTAAAGCAGTTTTTGTAGACAATTGCAATCTTGTAAGCCCGGGGACTGTGGAACTTGTGGGAGGGCAGGGTCGACCTCAGCAAACTCAGAGATGGCATTGGCCGAACAAGCGCAGATCGGTGTGGGGGGGCTTTCACCGGGCGTCGTTGCGGAGAGCCATGGGGCCCACTGACCACATATCATAGATGACTGTGAGGTCTAAAGTCCTAGGTCCCCGGGAGGATCCCGGGCCCGTGATCAACCATGGACGGTGAAGCGATCGGTACCTCTGTGATTTTGGACAATTTCACCGACAACATAGCACCTGCGGCTCATCATTGGTCCCCTAATTTATCTTATTAGTCCACGTCCGGATCTTACGATATTGTATGATCTGTGGCTACTATTTACAACAGCAAGCGGCTAGGGGCGACCAGTTAACTCGTCAATGAAAATCTTCAGTACGAGTGCGCTTTATTCCGTTAATATGAGTGTTTAATTAAGTATTACAAAAAAAAACCGATCTTCTGCCAGCTCGAGTTGCGTGCGTGCAGGTGTAGCGCTCGTCCTTGTGATCAAAAATTCAAAAGGTTCCTTGGTGTGCGATTCCCACTTCTGACGCAATCTAATCTAATTATTTTGGGACTTAGAGATTACAATGACAAACTTCCAAGTTGGCTAAACTGCGATTTACCCGGTAAGTATAGGGTTACCCTCGTGTACGGCACCACAAAAAACCCCCCATAGCCGCTTGTTTTACAACTCGCTCCTCTTTTGCTTTCATCCATTATATAACATTAACGAAAATGATCCAACTAGTGCATTTTTTGTCTCAAAAAGGCCTTGAGACACCCTAAAGCCCATTAAAACTTTCGATGCGCCCATGCCTAGCAGCGATTCCCATGCTAGCAATCGATGACGCGCCCAACATGACGTCACTGACCCTTGCTCTTTTTGTGTCTCAGTTGGGGCACCGATATGTAAAATTTTAATGGGATCATTATACATATATTTTCCCCTGTACAAGTAGGTATCGCCGATTTATCGCGATTTGTTTATGTATATAATATCTGATACACATCTACCTCTACTAAGGGTCGTTTGGAGTCCTTGATGATGATGTGGTGGTGAAGTTTGAGATGTGTTCTTTAGACCGTAATCCGGAAGTTTGCTAAGGAGTAGGGAATTCGGAATTTCTATGGAGTGGATTCGGAATTTCTATGTAGTGGAATTCGGAAGATTTCTAAGAAGTTGAATTCGGAAAGCTGTTACATTGAGTATTAGATATTATTATGTATTATCCCTTCACCAATGGTTGCCCCGCGAGCCTCAGGCCATTTGTTTCGCGCTGCTCGTACTGCGGGTGTTAGTGGGCTTTATTCCTTGGCCAGGTTAGCTCCACCGGGCCACCCCTCCCTATGTAAGTCCACACCCAGACCGCCAGGGCCATGTTGGGTTTAATGTCCCCTGTCTCGTGTCTGCTCCCTTGCTTATTTTATATTTAATTTTTTTATTCGCCCTGGGCTATGGTCTCAAAGAGGGGATCGAAAGGAAGCGGATATCAACAGAAAAGGATGACATTGTGTGGTGTATCCTCCTCGGGCGGTACGTAAAGAAAAAAGAGAGGGGGGAAAAAAAAGGGAAAAGAGTCTGCGTTCGTGAGCGGCGATGAAAAAAGTGCGGTATTTTTTTCCACACCCCCCATCGACCGTTCATCGGGATCATCAGAACAAGTTTTGGGGAGGAGGGCGCATGCCTGGAATGTGTCTTTGGCTTCGTCCGTGCGTGTGGTCCCCTTGTGCGTGTAGGGGGTGGCTGGGGCGTCTACCCTCATGTAAATAGGAACTACCCAGAGGTTCTCATGATTCGGGATCAAACAAAATCTATCGGATGCGTAACAACCGTTACTGAGTAGGATGTTTGTTACATTTGATGTACTGTCAGAATGAAACGGAATCCGCTCGCCGCTGGTGGCTTCGTGGTAAAGAGTCCATTTGAGACGGAGTGACAACAGACCCGCAGTGAATTGGTATCTCAGAGGATACAAAAAGCAATGTAAGTCGAAATGAAAGAACCAGTGATAATGTAAAGCCCAAAGAGTTAACAGGGAACATAGGTGTCGACTCCCAGACATAAAATCATTATGATGAATTGGACGATGAATATATTGGCAAGAAAACAGATTACCAGCAGACAAGGCAACAAGCTAGACTTCCATACATCGTCGTTCAGGCGAAGTCCTGCACCTCCTGGGGTCGGTTGCGGGCCAGGTGAAGCTTCAAATCCTCTACCAGCCGCGCGTAAGAACATATACATTCTCACAAGCATCAATAATCATATCTTTGGCGTGATATAGCATTGACACAGAAAGATTAATGTAGTGTTACAAAGCAAGGATAAATGCATGACCAGGCATAAGACTAATTGCGTGGCGCGTTTACATCGGGGAGGCAAGTCGGTGGCCAGGCACCACATCGTCAGTGTTTATGGAGATAAGTGGACGTTGAATTATAGTATAATTACCAGGATGGATTCGAGTGAAGTTACTGTCCGACTGGCTGGTCTAGTACACTCTTCGCTTGCATTTGTGGAAAGGGGGGATTGTGTGGAGAGAATATATCAACTGTTGTAGCGCACGACGTGGTGGACGTCTCTCATCCGGGTTCAGAAGAAATCCAGCCGTGGCCTAGATATGTACCGGTAACAGCGACAATACTCATCAAGGTGATATAACGACAGTCAGTCTGTTCTTACCATCGCGAAGTAGAAAGGAATAACTGCCTCAGTCCCGTGGAATAGATCACACTGACTTGAGGGAAGTGCAGTACGGCTGCGGTAATGTAAATAAAGTCCGTGTGTGACAACTCACTAACAAACCTCAGTCCACCAGCGTCCGTAGTGTTGCAGTTTGGTCATTTAGAACTGGTAATAGGCAGCCTTATCCGTGACGGGCATAATAGAATGACAGCCACAGCAGTAACTCAGTTATGAAGATATTATTGATGGGATTGGTTAGTTGATAACCGGTACCGATACTAGCACATCGTAAGGTCGGTTGAGGCGTAGGCTTGATTCATAGGGCGGGCTGGTTGCCCGTATGTAAGAGAAATATAAATATAGACGTACGCCCAGTTAGTGAGTGATGAAGTTTTGAAATAACATCAGGACATTTCGAGCCGTGCTTGCCGCCGGGTGTGTGGGGTAACCAATACAGATAGACGATAATACTAATTATGAATAAAAGGTGACGGCAGGGCCGGCCGAATGTTGCAGAGAGTAGATGAAAAAGTCTCGGGGGGTGCAGGATGAGACTTTATGGTCAGGAAGGTGGAAACATGTACAAGACTGGGGGTGGGAGTCGTATGGGTGAGGGGGGGGGTATGTGTGCGGAATGAGGGGGTTAGATAAATGGTCTTCCAATGAACACTCAGCAGCAAGTTTTTTACCCTCGTCGTTGGCTTCGTGAAGGAAGTGTGAGATGTTAGTGTCATTCATGATGGGTATGGAGTTACGATTAGGGGACTGAGATTTAATGCTCCTCTTTCAAATGGTACCAACAATACTACAGTGGCGTGTCCGTTCCACAACACATCATCCACGTCCACCTAAGTAAATAACATGTTACGGAGTCCGTCCTCGGTGGGGGGTGTCTCCGGTGTGGAATTATGATCAGCCGATTCCTCTCCCTGATGCAACCGTCGGTGACGCCTGGGGCGATCGAAAGTAGTTCAGATGGGATAGGGGTGGGGGGCTACGCGAACTAATCAGGATCCCAATCGGGGTCCAACGCCGTGTCAGGATACGGTGCCACGAACGAAGCGTACTCGGTCTGTGGCAGGCGGCCACAATATAAGGCTCGGTCGGTCCTCTGCACGGGGTTCAAGTCAAATCGGCACAGTACAATCCAGAGGTCTCGGTTAAATAGGGGTGCAGGAACACATCCATTGCATGGGGGGGGGGGAAAGTAGGCAAATGCCATCAACTATGGGGGTAGTGAGGGGGTAATGCGGCATCGTAAAGGTAGACTAAAGATGATCAAGGAAGTACTGAAGCCACTAACAGGTGATAAATCGGTCTACTAGACAAACATCGCTACAAACACTTTATCCGATCAGGGCCGCTAGTCCAGCATACGACAGAGTCTGTGGCTGGTGATCGGTCCCGTCTGAGGCCGATGGCGATGAACTACATGAAGAAAAGGTGTGCGAAACAAAAATTTTAGACACAGTAAGTCACATGATAGAATAGCTCGCATCTATCAGAGAGAAGTGCGGAAGTAAAATCGTGGCATCAATCCAGACCTGGCCGACGTTTCTGCCGGACAGTCTGACTCTAAGGGGTTGTGTAAGAATAACTATTGCTCACGGTGCATCAACGCCCTCACAGAGAAAGTCTCACACAAGGGTAATAATGGCGTAGGGGGGTGCAAAAATATAAAATTCGAGTCCATAGCCATGACTATCAGAGAGGAATCGTAGAGAGGGACTCTGCAAAAAAAGCTTGCGAGTAGGGTTCTTTCACGGGGGTCTAGGATATAACGTCGGGAGGGTTACAAGGGAGGCAGATCGCGGAGATTCGTTCGTCATACGACTGATTAGAGACCAAGTTCTGGATCATGTAGAAGACAAGAACAAACAAGATGGCTTCCTCCGTCAACGTTTAATGGTTCAACTGTAGGAACAAACGAACTTCCTCTTATGTATAGGGATATAGGGAAAACAGTGAAGCAACTCATTGTATGATTCCGCCGTATAAGATCGATCCTACTAGAATCAATGTCATAACCTTATTAATGAATTCAGGCCTAAAGAGGATGACTTTCTAACAATTTTCTAAATTAAGAATCTTAAGGGCCTGTGAATAAGGGAAGTCTGTTTCACCCCATGGATGTATGATATACGGACGTGAAGTTGTGTGACAGTGCCAATATGATCATGATAGAAATGAGTAAGGTAGCTATCGCTCTCAATGACTCTTTCAAGTGATTGGCATCGTAACAAGTACAAGCAAACATGGCACTACGAGGTGGGGGTCCATAAAGGGCTCCAAAATAATTGATAACACGACTATCCAAGTAAGTGGCGATCATTTACGGCTAACACATACACCAATAACGCGCTGATGCTAGCTGTAAAACCGCTCAGGGTTAAGCACAATTCGAAGTCACGAGGCCGGACTTCATGTTTGATGCGCAGCTGGTGAATAGCATTAGGTAGAGGCTCTAGATGTATGATTGAGGATGCGAAATTGTAAGAGATTTCTCAGACTTTAAAATGGAGGCAAAATCCTTACTTCCATAAACTGACTCTAATTCTTTACGGAAGAGTGGGTGTCGAATCCCAGACAGTAACCGGTAAAAATCTCCCGTAGTGTGTTGCTGGGCGTCCTTTTGACGGCCGTTTTGGGTTTCGTCGTAGGAATTTGGAAAATAGTGAGTTCTGGCTATTTGCTGTCCTCCCCTTAAGCATCAGATGGGATGTCCACATTAGTCTTTCTCTACATGTGAGGAAGATTATGAATTCTTCTCAGCTCCTCTGTGTCGGCCAGAACCATGCTGGTGAAAAAACTGTAATAAATTGTACGTCTGAATGAGTAAATCTTACCAAGCCAAGAAACAAAGCCCACCAGCCGTATAGAGCGGTTACTGTCTAGAAACAGGTAACGAACCTGTCCCATGATTGATTCTATGGACTTAGTGCAAGCTGTTTACTTCGAACTTTGGAATGGAACAGATGGCCCGTTACTTAAGAATAATGTGAACTTCGGATTAAATAATCACTATGTCGGTCTATGAAAACACCTATAATGAATTCCCCCCCTCCCCCCCCCCACCCAACCCCCGCCTTTATAGGGAGGCAACGTATTGTAGCAAACTGTCTAGATGATACACAACTTGAGAGATGTCCCTTTATACTGAGGAGAAGCTCAATTCAAAATCATGTTGTCGACCTAAGAGTGCCTTTGGTGTAACTAAGATGTGCTTTACCACTTATGTACTCATGGTAAGAGAAGAATGCAATATAAAATTGACGCTTGTAATTTTAACAGACAAGAAGTTCTCACTCAATGCTACCTAGAGATGTACAGATCTTTTTGGGAAAGACAAATGGGTTTCTAAAGATGTAATAGCCATCATCTGAAGAAGAACGTCATTGTACAAGTGAAATAAAAAAAACTGGCGGTGAGAACAATAAGTTAGCCTCAAGGGCTTAGCAAGGACGGCAAGACAGGATCAAAGTGGGTCGTCAAGAATTTAGACGATATAAGAATAAACGACCTTGACGGGATTACTTGGTAGATTTCGAACATAATGACTTCCGACTCCTATTGTATTAAAAGAAAATTACATGACTATCAGAAAGGAAACAGGAGGGTTGAAAAATCACAATAAGGTAAAACCGGAAATTTACGGGGGCTTCTGACTGCTATGACTTTATATTAGTCATCTAGAAAACGTACGGAGTGGGTTATTCGGGTGTCCTAGTGTGTCGCGTCCTCCGGTACAGGTAGAGCGCCAAGAGTTTTATGGCGCGATGAAGTAAAACGAGAAGAGAGATAGCAGGAGAAATTGGAGTTCCAAGGACGGAATCGCCTAGGGGTGATAACCGGGGGGAGCTGTGAGGGGCAGTCATGAAAGTTATTAAGCCTCCCGGGGCCTGGCTATACACGATGACCGGTGCTGTAGTCTATGGTGGTAGTTCTAACATAAAATACCCAACTCATTCATAGGAGGTTGAACCAAAATGGGTGCAGATGTTTCCGCAAACTGGTGGGTGGGAGAGTGGAAAATGCCGGTTTGGGTGGATAAATATGCTCGGTGGCGGGGAAAGTGGAGGGAAAAGGGAGAGGGAGCATCATGCAAGAAGGACAACGTGTAAAGGGCTATGTTGAATAATCGTCAAACTGACACGATACTGCGTAAGGATGCAGTTGTTCTAGGCGCCAAATATTGTATATTTTCCATAGAAAACAGGAGACCTCAGCCTGTCCCAAATTACGCCCTCCTGAACAATTTATTTGTCCGAAGTTTGTCAGAATGGTTGCTCTTTCCGACTGTCGTCCAAGAGTTGAGAATGGCTGGTTTGGTGCGACATTGGATTTTAAAGACGCCTACCTTTACGGTTCCAGTTTTTTCCTCATCAAAGTGGCTTCGCTTCGTTTAGACAACCAGTCTTACATTTTTCGAGCTCTACCATTCGTCTTTCTACGCTCTCCTTACCTTTACAAGAGTAGTGAAGACAGTGGCAGACCATCTGAGAAGGAGGGGTATCCAAATATTTCTCTATCTCGATGTTGATTTGTTTTAGCTTCAAGCTAATCGAGTTGGAGAAGTCAGTTTACTTTGGTATAGACGGTGCAAGAAAGCTTGGTTCTGGATAATCAAGAAATCTAATCCATCCAAGTCAGAAGTCGGAGTGTTAGCAGCAATCTGGACTTGAAGTAAACCAAAGTTTTTCCTACAAGAAGAAGAAAATCACAAAACTGTGGGATAGTAATCTTTCTCATTCTGAATATAAATTTAAATCTTCATGCTCATCTATGGCTCCGCTGCAAAAGAAGCTGAACTTAGTAGACCCTTCTTACCCTTCTGAAGTTGTGGGAGGGGGGGGGTGGATACTGTCTCCAGTTAAACCTTCGGGATTACTACAGAGACTAACGTCTCCGATCTACACCGTCTAGTTCCATTTAAGCCCAAGATCGTGTAGCATCTACGGTGATAATGCAACTCAAGAATTCTTATGGTGGAAAAGAAGTTCCATCGAGATACCTCAGCGAATTATTACCACGACGGAGCTTCGAAGATAGGTTGGGAAGCATACATGAGATCCCACAAAATTAAGGGGAGTTGGTCGAAGATAATAAGGAATCTCCATATGAATATAGTATAGTTGCTAGGTCGGTCTACACGCTCTTAAAAGCGATTCAAACAATGGTTTTCTGGGAAGTCAGTGAAATCAGATCAGACAAATCCCACTGTAGTTGCCTACATAAACCTCCAAGGAGGAACAAGAGTATCCTCATGTTCACTGCAACCATCCTCCTCCTCACTTGGTGCCTATATCATTCAACTACCCTCAAGGCGGAATCTAACCGAGAGTTATCAACTGTCTAGCAGACAGCTTTCCAAAGGAAAATCAGCCAAATGATAGCTTTTTCACTATCAACTGTGAGTGGCATTTCAACATCCGTGTATGCAAGATGATTTTTCTAAAACTTTACAGGCCCATAGTAGATCTGTTTGTATACAACAAGAATTACCAGCTCCCAACATTTTTGCACGTGGCTAGCGGAAAAAAACGAGAAAGAGGAATAGACGCGAGAAAGCCTGGGTGAGAGGCTGTTTTTTCAATAAGTTGTGAGAAACCTATTGCATACTCCTTCCACCGTTAACAATTTGGCGAATGACTAACAAGTTCAGCAATCATCGTCAAGTAAGATAACTGCTTGCAGCCCCATTTTGGCCACGTCAATGGTCTTGGTTTTTAAGACATGTACAGCCTTGTTGGAAACCATCCAGAATGATTTCCTTTAAGGCAAAATCTTGTAGTGGACGGAAGAAACAAAAGAAGTGTCTCCTTCCAAAGGCTAATCTCTACACTTGTCTGTGTGGCCTCTCTCTCAAGCCTCGCCTTCAACGCAAGGGCTGTTCAGAAGAAGCTGCCTCCCTGACGGCGGGAGCAAGAAGAAGCCACCTCCACTATTTTTCATAGTAAGACGTCGACGCTTCAACGTCCGGTGCAAAAAAAAACACAAGGTTGATCCGCATTCTGCCTTACCATCACTTCACACAGCTCGTGTCGACTCAATGCGCCCAATTGGTACACCCCCGTAAATATCGATTATCGGTGGCAATTGGTTATCATCTGGGCCGTGTAAGCTTCTCACTGACAAAATGGCCTGAGTGAACGGTTTACATTTTCAGTGAAGTGGTTGTCAAGCCGATGATTTTTCCAACCGTACTCAGTCGCAAAACGAATCTATAAATTTTGGTACAGTATAGCTAAATAAGTGGTGTCATAACGCTTACTTCCTCCAGTAACTTCGCCGGCGAACCGTTTGACCAGTGGACAAGGCGCCACTCTCTCGATTTGACTATCAAGACAGCATTCCTAGACTGATGGCTGCATCTACCAGAAAAAACCGAATTTCAGAACTTCCATCGTTATCTAGGGCCAGAATAATGAGATTCTCAATTCCTCTATGTCACTCATACTTCCCGTGCTGGTTTCATGGCCAAAACACAAGACTTCAATTATGCACCTCACCTATCGTCTTCCCAGACTTCCCATAATACTACGGATCCTGGAGGTAAACGTGGTGTCCAGTCAGAGCTCTCCCGACATTCTATACTACCTTCTGCCTCCTTAAGAATCTATTGTTCCTCTATATCTGACCATGTCATCCTCGCTAACAACTAAACCTTCATTTAAGTTACAAACCTGCAACAAGCTTAACTTTTCACGCTTGGTCACTTCCCTCATCTCTGATGCTTTGAAAGTGAAAGCCTCGTCCCTGGACAGTAACATCGCCCTTTAAACCGCATGCTCATGAAATTAAAGTCAGCAACACTTGGGCTTTTTTCACTTAGGAGTGAACTTCTGATATAATGGAAGCAGCAGAATGGAGACGCCTACACGTTTTCAGGAAATTTATAAAGGCGCCCTTTACCAGTAATCAAATCGTGGCCAACACCATCCTGTCAGCAAAGCAGTCAGATTAAGAGGAGGGATGCCATGCTCCTATCACAGCGCCTAATGTGAGGAGTGCCGGTTTTTATTTCCCTTAAAAAAAAAAAAAAAAAAAAAAAAAAAAAAGTGCTTTGATACAGATGGTGCTGAATGTATGGCGTATATTGGGCCAAATTATTTCAAAGCTTCCATTAAACTACCCCCCCCCCCCCCCCCCCCCCCGTCACATGGCGAGAAACCCCGCTACAACTGAGACTACCGGCTCCACTTCCTCCACCTTGACCAGTGTGCATTCATCACGTTGGGATCTTTCGTATGTATATAATAGAATAGAATATACTCACCAAAATGGTGAGTCTATATATGTATCTTACGAATGATGCCAACTAGTAACCCTCTCCAGGCCCTTCCCCCAAGTGGAGCCTGGGGAAGGTACAAAAATGATCAAAAGGTTCATTGACGTTCTGGTTGTCGTATCGATCTGCATGGGACCGATGCCGAGGCATGGGCGCATCGAAAGTTTTAATGTGGCATTAGGGGTGTCTCAAGCTCCTTTTAGAGCACAAAAAATGCACTAGTTTGGTCATTCGACTATCCCTGATAAAATAGAAGAACTTCACAATTTTGTTGAGTATAATTATGGGTAAGGAATAGTATTATTTATTATTAAGTGCTGTTTAACTTCAGTCACATCACTAGTCTACAATTTTCTATTTTTTAAATCATAGACATATCTCTATCCACACAAACTTTACTCGGTACGGCATTCTTTTTTACATGGAAGTTTATTCCTCACTTGTGCCTAAATCAACCGTCTTTTCTTCCCTTTTTGAGACGACTTGATCAACCAAAACTGATACAATTTCCATTACTCTCTTCCTCTTAAAGATATCTCAATCGCTTTTTACGGATTTTTACCAGTACTGGAGATCACCCATCACAATTATTCAGCACTCTTATTGATGCTTCACCTCCTATTAATTATAAGGGCATTATATTAGCACAAAACACTGCCAACTTTTATTTCTCTCCATCTCATTATCTCTCTTTCATGTTGCGGTATTTAAATTATACAACCGCACATGATCACAATTATTGAATAAAACAACTTATTTTATACATCTGTACTCCGTGTTTCTTTGAGCATTCCATGACACGTTCTCTTTCAAATTGAAAACCTTACACCTAGCGCTCACTCATATTAGAACAAACCCACTGCCAAATTTTATTCTCTTCATCTCATTTACTCTCTTTCAGTTTGCGGTATTTAAAATATAATCGCACATGACACAATATATATCTTAAACACTTTATTTTATTCTTCTTCCTTGTTTCTTTGAGCATTTCATGACCGTTCTCTTTTAAAAATGAAATATTAATATATACTACGCTACCTTCATCTCCATTCTTATTTCATTTTCAGTTTTTACCACTTTGATCTTCCACATATTTTCAGACATAGGGGAAATCTACGTCACATCCCTCGATAATGGTTGAATACAGTCCACACATGTTATTGGAGCCCAGATGATGAACTTTTAGAATTAATGGTATACATTATGTATTTGCATAGCTGGAGTAATTTGTACGAACAACTTTGCCGTTTTTAGCTTTTAAGTTTTTAGTCTGGGTAGTTAGAAGCACCAACCAAATCGTATGAATCCCTGTGGCCTAATTTAATTTATCTAAAATTGACTTTCCCCATATTCATCCAATACAGATTCGCAAGTCAGCAACTTTGGGATATCTTGTTTTGGTGTGGATACTGCCAAATTAACTCACCTTTATAGTGTGTTTATATGTAATCTTTATACCTCAAAATATATGTGTTTGGATACCTTATTTTGGTTTTCTAGCTTGTATGGTTTGGAATTATGACAAATACAAAATGGCGCATTTGGACGCCAGCTTGGATTTTTTGAGGAATGCCACCAGGGGATTTTCGGGGACTTTTTATCACGTGATTCTACACATATTTTCTGGACCTACCTGAAAAAATCAGCTGGTTACCAAAAAATTCCAGGTTAAAACTAATACTATTGGCCTAAGATTATTAGGCTTTTTTCTTGACGAAACCCCATTAAATGAATAGTTCTTTATATAGCCAAAAAGTTCTTTAGCTAAGAAAATGGATTCTTTGTATAAACTTGTGAAAACTCAGGGAACCCTTAGGGGCCTTAGGGAGGGGTTTTTATGCATACCAGGGGAATGGATGATTTGAGGGGGCAATTTGAAGAAAAAAAATGTGATCAGGGGAAATGAAAATTGTCATCACGGATAAAGGGTCAACTAATAAAAATAAGGGAAATGCGACTTATTTTAAAGAAGCAAAGGAGAAACACGATTTTTTCTCTATTTCGCAAAAAATGTAAATTCTTTCATTACCTTCAAGTATAAATTGGTATTGTGTCATTGAACAATTAGAACTGTACCTATGATCATACCCAAGTAATACTAGGTATCCGGACTAAATAAAAATGGGTCAAATATAAATTGAGTGCAATATATGTGAAAAAAAAATGTAATTCATATGGTATTTTGACAACTTTAGTTACACCATATTAGTTTATTTCGATTTGGCGCATTTAAACACTTGAAATTATTTTACATTGGTTAGATCAAGGTACATTTCAATGTCTTGACCCCTGATTTCAATTTGAAGGCTTGTAATACTTATAAATTTGTGTCAAGTATTTTTTGAGATGTTCACGTATTTTGGCTGCCATATTGATTGACGTCCTGTTACAATTTTAAAAGTAATCAACAATACATTTCTTGTGCTAACAACCAGAACCTAAGGTACTATCATGTCTTTTTTTTATCGCAGGTATTGCTGTTATAGGCATATTTAAATTATTAGATTTTTGCTTCCCATTTGAATATTGAATTATGACTTAATGTTACAAGTGCCAAGTACTTGTTCATTGGATCCATAGTATAATCCGTTCGTCCATATGAACGTTCTCTCTGACTATATCATTCAATGTAATTTCGAAAAATGCAATCTATGACATAAAGGGCATTTTTCATAATTATTTCCATCTCTCGAAGGAATCGAGTACAAGGTTTCTTCATTTTTCTATATTTTTTCATCCTTCGAACCGGATCTAACCAGTGACCTATGGATTTCAATGGATATTTTCCACTCCAATCCACCGACCACCTGACTATGGACGAGGATGACGTACCAACTCACCGTTTTAGCTATTTTTACGTCCCAGTTATAGGTCATGAATTAACTGCTGTCATGCTTAAAGAAAGAGAGAGAGAGAGAAGCTATAAGCTATTGATATTGATATTATTTGACACATTATATAATTACCCTAACCATTAAATACTAACCCTTAGTACGAAACCTCCCGGGTATAAAGTAGAGCACCTTTACCCATTAGAATTTGTAACTCGTTGCGTCATCCATGTATTCTGTGAAGTTAGCAGTTTGTTGATGTCTGTTTGTCATACTTGTTCGGGCCTGTTTGCGGCCTTATCACTCCCGGTCTCTCTCCCGGCATCGCTGGGGCATATTAATCACCTGTTCCAACGCCAATCTTTTTTCAACTACAATTTCTGTAATTTAGCTCGTAGTGAAGAAGCCTTGTAGAAAAATATTGAGTTCTTTATTTATATTATTATATATTATATAACGCTAATTTTAAGAAATAGTAGAGTTTATTTTGCATTGTTAGCAATTTGTATGTTCGGGACTTCTATTAATCTATATAAACAACACCAACGATAAACACTCGAAGCGACTTATTCTATTGGCATGTATCGCTTATTGATTTGAAATGGGATATAAAATTAGGAGTGTCAACGACAATATTTCCCGGGTAATGATTTTTTTTATGGAAGAGAAGATGCCGTTGTAAACAATATAATGCTTCAGTAGATTTCACCCTACTCTTTTTTAACTGAATTTTGCTTTAGGTTTCACACAATATGTAGGCAGTCCTTAGCTGATAAACAATAAGCGAAAAGTCTACTAAATGTTTTGCAATTAAATGATTAATAATCTTGTATCTGTTCCAATCTGCGTAGGCAGTTTATAGATAATCATAGTGTTTTCAATTCAGCTAAAGCTAGGCCGTCTCTATGGTAAAATCGATTGATGACGATTACTCAATTTACTTTATATCATATATCTCGACACGGAATATTCATGCACAAAGATTTGTAAGTTGAAATACCGGTTCTATTTCTCTCCGGGGGAATTTCCCCCAGGAATAACAGCGAGCCCTGATCCCTGACACGTGAGGCACTTGTAATTCCAGGTGGAATATCATGCTCACGTATGACCATGCCAAAATGTACCCTGAGAACGTATTTTTACTTGGCTAAACACCCTACACAAGTATTTGGTTTGATTTTTGCTTTTCTGGTGACTGTTAAAAAATGCACCCTACAAGTATTTGGCTACCTATTACGCGTGTATTTAAGTCTTTTTTATAAAGACTTTGTGTGGAGATGTTAAGCATGACTGCGTCAGAGAGCGTTTACTGTGTCAAAATGGTGGATTCTCATCAAAACAATCATGCTTCGAAACTATACATTACGAAATCGGGAGAAAATCGAGAAGAAAAGTTATTTCGTTCAAGCATTGTTTTGTAAAAAGAAGATAAAGTATGGTTCAGTTTCTAAATACAATGTATAATCCGTCAGCTTTGATCGTTCCTTCCTCATGATACCTATTCTCTTAAGGCCCTATTTTTAATAGTTTTAAGATTAATTTTTAAGTAGAATTATTCGGAGTTTTTGCCAAAACACCCAAGTTTCTCAATCCCTCTATTTTGGAAAACCCACCTACTCACCTTACAAATTCTTCTTCCTTTACCAACCAACTTTAAAAATACACGCGTCAGTTTTCTACAAGAATGACCCCATCTCTATATAGCTTGGTAACGCGTATTTCTTGCAGTGCAGGCTTCGTGGCTTTTTTATTTAAAATATACATTTGGCTTCCACTGTCTGTCATGTCCGTCCTGTCTATTTGTCGGGAGGTCCGCCATACGCAACATCGTTTGTGGAAATTGTGACCTGTTTTTCCTTCTTTTCCAATTGTTTTTTTTTTGAGCTAGCTATGCGCGGCGTGTGTTATTGTTTGTCTGTTTGTTTGTCTTTTTAGCTTCATATTATTTTCTATTACTAACAACTTGTATCGCTATACATCACACGGATTCTATTATTACTGATTTAATTGAAATGCAATTTATTTACTCTATCGTACTATTTTATTAATATATTCCTTGGAATGATGTTTCTCTATTTCTAAGATTAAAATCATCTAATTGGATTGCTACCAGGGACAATCCAAGTTTAGAATAACATTTAAATCAAGCACTTGAAATATCCATCTAATCATGTAAATCATCTAAATTCCAGTTTGTCCTCCATTTTAATCTAAGAAATTTTGATATTGTGACTTACTGGCCTGAATTCATTGAGAGAGTGAATGGCATTAGTAATAATTATTCCAAGGTGGACAGACTACATCATGCCCTAATCGCCAGATCAAATTCCGACACATCTTGAGAATTTGATTCAATCCCTACGCCCCTTAACTGAATTTAAACGTTCTTATTGGAAAACAAATCACGAGCGGACCCTTCTTGTGTTAAGGGGGAAATTGCCCAAAGATCAACAAGAAAAAATAACGATACCTCCTTTTGCGGCGATCGTCAGATTTTCCTACTATAAAAAATTTATGGAGTAAAAAAGGTGATTTGCTCTCTAACAAAGAGTACACTTTTTACTCGAAATGGAGAAATTTCACTCCAATTTTTGAGTAAATTTACTCCATTTCGAGTAACACGTTTACTCTATTTTATAGAGCAAATCCCCCTTTTATTACTCCATATTTTACCGGATATAGGGCGTTTAGGGATATGAACCATTGAGTACCAAGGTAGCCCAAAAGCCTTTTGAAAGGAGGCTTTTTTTCTATTGGGACCCTCAATTGTAACACAAACAATACACGCTGCAAGAAACCAACAAATAACCAGAAATACCAAAGAAAAAAATATTTAAATACAATGAAAATATCTTGGCACGTGATACCTGACGGCACCAACAAAGAAGCATGGTATTATTCATAATATTCTGTTCACAGGTCATCAAGGTTTGTTCGCAATAAGAAGACAAGACATTGTAACGTAAAAGGTTATGGAATTAAAAGAAGGGGGCGTATCGGGAACAGTGTGTGGGCAGATGAGCAATGAGGGGCAGGGTGGTAATGGGGGGGGGGACATCAAGTAGGGTGAGGGGGTATAAGACGGGCGGAGGAACAGAGACGGGGGAATGGGTTAAGTCGGAGAGGGGGGCATAACAGGACGGGGAATGAGGGGGTTGTGACTTGGAGCAGGTGTGTGGAAGGAACGTTATGAGGAGAGTGGAAGTGATTGAGGAATCAGTGACGAGTGGGCGGTAAGGGAAAAGGGTAAGGCGTTGGTTCGCAGTTTGTGATTTTAGTGGTGTCGGACGATGTAAGGCGAAGACTAAAGTATAGAGAAGGGACGTACCGGTGGGGTTTGTATTATGGAACTAGGCGTGTAAAGGAAGGGACGGGGTAAGTAATGGTGGGTGGTCGTATGTGTTATTGATGGGAGGGTGTGAGTGAATGAAAAGGGTTGGACAGGGGGTAGAGGTGGGCCAGGAGGGGGGGGTGCGGAGGAGAGCGTATCAGAATGAGAGGGAAGAAGAGAGGTCAGATATTGTAGAATGGTGTATTGGTAATATGCGAGGAATAGCATGAGGGGATGAGTAAAGGGGTTAGATTCGGGAAAGGGTAGGGAGGGAGCTGGATTGGAATTGTTATGTGTGGGAGAGGGGGATTGGGGGGGTGATGGGTGTGCGAGAAATGGAGGAGAAGTAGCAAGATTGGTAGGAATGGCGTTAGTGGGGAATGAGTAGTATACTGAAAGGAGTTAATCGGAGGGGTTCGGAGGGTGAGGGAAGGTATATGGGAGGTGTAGGGTATGTGAGTGGAAGGGTAAAGGCTAGTGCAAAAGAGGTAGAGGGCGTTCGTCGGACAGCCGGTGGCTGTATAGTCCACGTAATGGTTTGTAGGGAGGGAGGGTGTTGCGGTAGAGTATTGTGGCGTTGTGAGGGGCGTACAGGGGGTTGCTGGGAGGAGAGGTATAGGCTCGGCAGATTTGGTGATGGGCCGAGGAAGGAGGTGGGTAAGAGGAGGGAGTGGTGGTTTAGAGGATCGGGATGAAAGGCGGGATGTGGGGGAAGGGAGTGGGTGTGAAGTGAAAGGGGAGTAGGATGGAGGTGAGAGACGAGAAATTGGGGGGTGAGGTAAAGGAAGGCGGGTGGGGAGGGGTTGTTGGTAAAAGAGTGTGAGAGGGTAGATAAGGGTATCGAAGGAGGAAGTTGGAAGATAAGAGGATTTGGTAGGGGTTAGCAAGAAGTAGAATGATTAAGAGTGTTTGAGAGGTGTATGGGGAAGGGGGGGAACCTAAAAAGGGGGGGGCACGGGTGAAGAAGGGTTGGTGGGGAAGGTTGTGGGGGATGATGGAAAAGGTTTCTGGGAGGCGGAGTCGGGGGGTAGAGTGGACAAAGCTTGGAGTCGTGTTTGAAAACTGAGCGGAAGAAATCAAAGGATATTGGGGAAGGAGTTGCAGGACGCAGGTAGAGTATAGATCAGCAGGGGAATGGAAAGAGGGAAGATAGGTGGAGGTGGGGTGGGGGGGGGTAAAGCAGTCTACTGTTGAGGAGAGAAGATATCGTTTGGGTAATTAATAAGGACAAACGATGTGTGGGGTATGATTGGAGTGTATAGGACGAGAGATGTGAGTGGTGTGATGTAAACGATTGAAAAAGTTAAACGGAGGGAAGGAAGTAGGTGTCAGCAAGAGTGTTAGTGTATAGATGGGAGGTGGGGAGGGGGTACGAGGGAAACGATAAGAGTTTCACGGGCCTAAGGAGGTATAGGTGTTAAGTAAAAGGAAGGAGGGCGTAGAGCGACTAGAGAGGAGCGAGGAAGAAAGGCAGAGGCAAATAATGAAGATGCGTTGTAGGTAGGTGGGCGTAGGTGAAAGGTGTGGGGTTGACGGATGGTACGGGTTTGAGGGAAGGGGCGGGGGGGGTAGGTTGTTCGGGAAGGGGTAATGCGGGAGGTAATGAGATGATGGGCGGGGTGGGGGGGGCCAGTGCGAAGAGAGGGGGAGTAAAGGGTTAAAAAAATGCTTGGGAATTGGAGTTGAGGATGGCGTGTGTGGGTTCGGATGGATAGCGGGGGTCAGATATATTTAACTGCCTTTTTGAAGTGAAAGAAATTTTCAACGCTTCATAGAATTTTGGTCACCATTCCATTGCCAATAATAATAAATACCTGTCGTCGTTTCGTGGCAGACTAAGTTGTTATGCTTCCCCTGGTACTGTAATTTATGAGATTTAGACACACCAGTTCAAATTGCACTTTAGATACTCCGGTGACAGATAATTGTATATTTCAAAACACGCTAGCATGTAATTGAGTAAACCTGTTCCCTGGCCTCACAGATACTTCCTTAGTAAGATCAGCGATATTGGAATCCGTTGAACTTCCTTTGCAACCACCAACAGTGTGTCAAGTATAATAATGTTTTTCTTAATTATGTTTGTCTGAAGTGGTGTGCCTCAGCTCTAAAATGGGCCCTATGATTTTCAAATCCTCATTAATAATGGCAGGAAAAGACTGAATGCTGCGATCCCAATTGAAAATAGGTTTATACGATGACATTTGCTGAGAACGTTTCTGGTCGTTGTCAGAATATTCCATTTTCAAAGATCTTGGTAATTTCTATGAATGGACAGGGATAATTGAATTGAAATTTAATCCTACAAAGTTCCCATGGCATCCCATTTTTTCATTTTGAGGACTTCCGACCAGGGGATGTCGGGGACTTTTTATCAGTGATTCTACCACATATTGCGGCTATCCTGAAAAATCAGCTGTTACCAAAAATGTCCAGGTTAAAACTACTACTATTGGCCTAGATTTATTAGGCTTTTCTTGAAGAACCCCCATTAAGATTATAGTTCTTTATATAGCCACAAAAGTTTCTTTACAAAGAAAAATGTTCTTTGTAGAAACTGAAACTTAGAACCCTTAGGGGCCTTTAGGGAGGGTTATTATTGCTCCATTGGAATGGAGGATTGAGGGGGAAAATTTGAAGAAAAAAATGTGATCAGGGGACATGAAAAATTGTCATCAAGGAGAAAGGGGGCAACTATAAAAATAAGGGAATGGCGACTTATTTTTAAATAGCACAGGAGAAACACGATTTTTTCTCTATTTTCGCAAAATGTAAATCTTTCATTACTTCAATTATAAATTATTGTGTCCAATAAACATTAGAAAGGACCTATTATCATAACCAAGTAATACTAGGTAATCCGATAAATCCAAATGGGGTCCAATATAATTGAGTGCACTTTGCAAAAATGTAATTCATATGGTTTTTGACACTTTGCACCATATTAGTTTATTTCGATTTTGGCGCATTTAAAACAACTTGAAATGTATGTTGTACATTGCTTAGGAATCAAAGGTACATTCTAATGTCATTGAACCATTGATTTCGATTTGAAGGCTGTATACTTATAAATTTGTGTCAAGTATTTTTTGAAGATGTTCACGTTTTTTGGCTGCCATATTGAACTTGCGTCATGTTACAATTTTAAAAAGTATCAGAAATACATTTATTGTGTCTAACAACATAACCAAGTACTTCATTTCTAGTTTTTCACGCAGGTATTTGCTGTTAGAGGGCACTTTTTTAAAATTATTAGATTTTTGCTTCCATTTGTGAATTTGAAGTATGACTTAATTTTAACAAGTGCCATACAACTTGTTATGTTGATCCTATAGTATATCCAGTTCGATCATATGAACGTTCTCTCTGCTATATCATTCATTGAATTTCGAAAATGCCAAATATAGACATAAAGGAGCATTTTCATAAATTACATTTCACGTCTCGAAGGAATCGAGTACCATTTTCTTTCCAATTTTTCTACATTTTTTCTCCTCGAACCGGATTCGAACCATTGACACTATGGATTCAATGTGATATTTTCCACTACAATCCACCGACCAACTGAGCTATGACGAAGGAGACGTACAAACATCACCGTTTTAGCTATTTTATTCCCAGTTATAGGTCATGAATTAACTGCTGTCATGCTTAAAGAAGTAGAGAGAGAGAAGAACTATAAAGCTATTGATATTGATATTATATTGACACCATTTTAATTACCCTAACCATTAAATACTAAAGAAAGACCCCCAAAAAAGTAACCCCAAGCATGTCTAAATACCCCCATATAGGTTACCAACATTGATCTTTGTACGAAAACAAAAATTATATAATAGTTGTTCGTTTTCGTCCGTAAATTTTGATACCCTTCTTGCCCCATTACAATCAATATTGCCAACAAACCCATTTAGAAATCTCTCTTTTTAAAGTTGCACTAAAAGGTATAGCCATATTGATTGGCCATTCCGTGAAAGACCGCAGACTTCCATGGAGATGTGTCACTTAATTGCATGGTGTGTATTGAAACTTGTAATATGTCTCTACAGCCTTGTCCCAAAAAAAACTATCATCAAAAATTGATTTTTTTGCCACAAATTTCAGTTCATCTCAACTGGAGTTTTTTAGTGATCTTTTTAGGAGTATTCCAGCTTTCATGAGATTTTTAGTTGGTGTAATTGGGGGTCTGGTTTCAGGAGTTATTGCTAATTAGCTGAGACAGTTGAAAAACCTGTTGGGCCAGTTTTTTCGGCTATCCTGATATCAACAAAGTTTGCCATTGAAAATCACCTTCACACATTCTTTATGAAAATTAAAAAAAAAGTAGTATAGAAGTGCTGTTTCTTGTGATATAACAATTTTATACTTTATAATGTCGTCAATTGATACTAAATGCATTTAGCATTGGGAAATTCAATTCAAACAGTCTTGTGGTCTCAGCTTTACTCCGGGTTTCAGAGAGTAGAACTATAAAACACCCTTGTTGAAAGTGACTGAGACCTTGCACCCAATCCATCTTTTCCTTTATTGCTCTTTGTTGAACACACTTTTCTTCATCAATTTCTCCCTGGCATCTTCGAGACATGGGATAGGGGAAGGTAAATTGTCCTCCACATTAGAGCGTTGTCCACACATTTGTCCATAACAAACTTGTAGTCCTTTTACATTAGTTTCAGCATTCAATTCCCCAAACTTCCCTTTAAATTTCATGATTCTTGTACCCCTGATAGTGAGTCCACATTTCCCCCCAACATCTAATTTCTGGTGCTTTCACTAAAAAATACTATATTGATTAGTTCATGCATGCTCACCTTCACTTTGATCTGTACAATATTCTTTTGTTTTGAAATGGTTAATCTCATCACTGATTCTACACGCCTTATACCTTTTAGTTTCTTGAACCTTCCATGTGTAAACTGCCCAAGTGGTATTTTATCCTTTATGTTCCACTGACAATATCTCTGCTTAGGGGGTCCATCAAATTGGATGGAAATAAACGCGAGGATTTAGCTTTGGATCTTGTTCTAACAATAAATCAAATTTGCACAATGCACAGTTTATATTTTTTATAATTTTTAGTTTGATTGTATAGTTTTTTATTGGAAGTCTGTATTGCAACTTTGAAATGTGACACATTTTCGTAAAAATGGACATTTTTTGCGATATTGATCACAATGAACCAAGAAAGGTATCAAAATTTTTGCAGACAAAACAGACTATTGATTTCATGTTATGTTTTTGTGCAGAGACCATGTTTTGTAACTTATGTGTGTATTTAGACATTCTGGCCGTTACATTTTTTGGGGGTCTTTAGTACGAAACCTACCGGTATAAAGTAGAGCACCTTTACCCATTAGATGTGTACCTCTTTGCGTCCCCATGTATTCTGTGAGTTAGCAGTTTGGGATGTTCTTGTTTGGTTTCATACTTGTTTCCGGGCTGTTGGCGCATGATCACTCCCGGTCTTCTCCGGCATCGACTGGGGCATATTAATCACCTGTTCCAACTCCAATCTTTTTTCAAACATTATCTGTAATTGCTCGTAGTGAAGAAGCACTTGTAGAAAAATATTGAGTTCTTTTATTTATATTATATATAATTATATAACGCTAATTTTTAAAAATATTCGAGTTGTATTTTGCAGTGATTGCATTTGTAATGTTCGCGACTTATATGAATCTCTATAAACAACACACAATCGCTAAACACTCGAAGCGACTTATTCTATTGGCATGTATCGCTTATTTATTTGAAATGGATATAAAATTCAGAGGGGGGGTGTCAACGACAATATTTCCCGGGTAATGATTTTTTTTATGGAAGAGAAGATGCCGTGTAACAAATATAATGCGTCCTGATTCACTCTTTTTTCTTAACTGAAATTTCTTGCTTTAGGTTCACAACTAATGTACATTGTCTTCTGAGAACAATAAAGCGAAAATCTACTAAAATGTTTGCATAAATGATTATAAGCTGTATCTTTTTCCAAATCTGCGTAGGCATTTTTAGATAATCGATAGTGTTTTCAATTCACTAAAGCTAGGCCGTCTCTATGGTAAAATCGATTGATGACGATTAATAATTTTACTTTATATAATAATATCTCGACACGCGAATATTCAGCCAAAGCTGTGTAAGGTTGAAATACAGGGTCTATTTCTCTCGGTGGGAAGTTTCCCCAGGAAGACAGCGATCCTGATATCCTGACACTTGAGCACTTGTATTCCAAGGTGGATATCATGCTCCCGATGACCTCCCAAAAGTAACCCTGAGAACGTAATTTTACTGGGATAAAACACCCTAACAAGTATTTTGGTTTGATTTTTGCTTTTCGTGTGACTGTTAAAAATGCACCCTAACAAAGTATTTGGCTCCCCTATTAAAGCGTGTATTTTAAGTCCTTTTTTATAAGAACTTTTGTTGAATGTTAAATGACGGCGTCGAGAGAGCGTTCTGTTGCAAATGTTTGGATTCCTCAATCAAACAATCATGCTTCTCAACTCAGACATTCGAAATCGGGAAGAAATCGAGAAGAAAATTATTTCAAGCATTGTTTCTGTAAAAAAGAAGATAAGTCTGGTTCAGTTTCTAAATACAATGGGGTATAATCCGTAAGCTTTTAATCGTTTCCCTTCCTCCAGGGAGAACCCTTTCTCTTAGGCGCCTATTTTATAATAGGTTAAAATTAATTTAAGTGGAATTTCGGAGTTTTTGCCAGAAACACCTCAAGTTCTCAAGATCCTCACTTTTGAAAACCCACCTACCTCTCCCTTAAAAATTCTTCGGTCCTTAAAACCAACTTTAAAAATACCCTCGGTCAGTTTTCTACAATAATGACCCATCTCTATATAGCTTGCTACGCGGTATTTCTTGCATTGAGGCTTGGGCCTTTTTATTTAAAATATATAACATTTGGCTTCCACTGTCTGTCATGTCCGCCTGTCTATTTGTCGGGAGGTCAGCCATACGCCAACATCGTTTGTGGAAATTGGTGCTGTTTTTCTTCTTGTTCCCAACTGTTGTTTTTTTTATCTAGCTAATGCGCGCGTGTGTTTGGTTTGTCTGTTTGTTTGTCTGTTTTAGCTTCGGATTATTTTCTATTACTAACAACTGTATTCGCTATACATCACACATTCTATTATTACTGATTTATTGAAGCAATTTATTACTCTATATTACTATTTTATAAAATATTCTTGGATTATGTTCTCTAAATTTCTAAGCTTAAATCAATCTAATTGGATTGCGACCAGGGACCAATCCCAGTTTGTGATTAACATTTAAATCAAAGCAACATTGAAATAACTCTATAGATTAAAAAAATAATCTAAATTCAGATTTGTCTCAAACATTTTATCTCAGAAATTTTGATATGTGACTTACTGCATGAATTCATTGAGGAGGAGGGTGGCATTAATATATAATTAATTCCAAGGTGGACAGACTACATCATGCCCTAATCGCCAGCATCAAATTAGCCATCTTGAGAATTTGTATTCAATCCCTAACGTCCCTTAACTGAATTTAAACGGTCTTTTGGAAAAAACAATCACGAGCGACCCTGCTTTGTTTATTGGGAAATTGCCCAAGACTAACAAGGAAAAATAACGATACCTCTTTTGCGGCGATCGTCAGATTTTCCACTATAACCAGATTTATGGAGTAAAAAGGGGATTGGCTCTCCTAACAAGAGTACACTTTTACTCGAATGGATAAAGTTCACTCATTTTGAGTGAAATTTACTCCATTTCGAGTAAAAGTTTACTCTATTTTACAGAGCATCCCCTTTTGTACTCCATATTTTTACAGTGATATAGGGACGTTAATGGATTGAACCATTGAGTACCAGGGTAGCCCAAAAGCCTTTTGAAAGGAGGCTTTTTTTTTCTATTGGGACCCTCAGTGATAACACAACCAAGAACACGCCGGCAAGAAAACCAACAAATACAAGCATAATACCAAAGATAAAAAAATATTTAAATACAATGAAATATACTTGCCACGTGATACCCTGAAGGACACCACCAAAGAAAGCAGGGTATTATTTATTCTATTACCTCGCTGCCCATTACTGAAAATGCGCATTCTGATTGGTCATTGTTCTGCCCATTATTCTGCAATAATGGTCGGAATGCATTTTCTTCATTATATCATGCTGTTTTCGGTAATAGAATAGAAATAAAGGGTTTGCAGTATTATTTATGGGCTCATAATGTATCCTCGGCCGGAAAAAATGAAAATAATGGACTCGGCTGCGCCTCGTCCATTATTTATTTTTTCCGACCTCGGACACATTATTCGCCCATAAAGGATACTGCATCACCCTTTATTTCTTAATTAATATTCTGTTCACAGGTCATCAAGGTTTGTTCGCTCAGATAATATTTAACTGCCTTTTTGAAGTGACAGAAATTTTCAATCTGCTTAATAGAATTTGGTAAGCCATTCCATTGCCAATATAATAAATAGCCTGTCCGTCAGTTCGTGGCAGACTAAGTTGTGTAGGCTTCCCCTGGTACTGTATTTATGAGATTTAGACACACACATATTCAAAATTGCACTTTAGATACTCCGGTGACAGATAATTGTATATTTCAAAAACACGCTGCAATGTAAGTTGAGTAAACCTGTCCCTGGCCTCACAGATAACTTCTTAGTAATATCATCGATATTGGAATCCGTGTGACTTCCTTTGCAACCACCAACAGTGTGTCAAGTATAATAATGGTTTATCTTATTATGTTTGTCTGAAAGGTGGTGTGCCTCAAGGCTCTAAAATGGGCCATATTGATTTTCAAATCCTCATTAATAATGCAGGAAAGACTGAATGCTGGCGATCAGCATTGAAAATATGTTGATGACCTGACATTTGCTGAGAACGTTTCTGGTCGTTGTCAGAATTCCATTCAAGATCTTGGTAATTTCTATGAATGGGCAAGGGATAATTGATTGAAATTTAATCCTACCAAGTGTCATGTCATCCCAGTTTCATTTTCAAGACCACCGCCACCACATCGCGACTTAAGAACTGGTACTGCCAGTGTCCTATGTCACAGAAGCTTAAGTGCTTGGTCTGTGGCTACACAATTTATGATCGTAAATGGAATGTTCAGGTGGACAAGATGTTAACATTTAAGCAAAGTCCAGGTTGTTCATGCCACGGACCCTTAATATAAACGCTTCGGGCTCTCTGCGGATGAACTCAGTGTCTTGAACAGTGGTTACATCAGCTGTTATTGATTCATTCTAGCATCGGCTCCACCATCTTAAGAGATGGGGAAAGCTTTGAGTGATAAATGCAACTTGTACTCACCCTTGAGTCACCCTCCAGCTTATCTGAAATCATTGTAAAGTTTCTTTGAGTAAGGGATATTTTCTTGGCGGCTACAGAATGATCTTAAATGGAATGTTCAGGTGGACAAGATGTTAAAAAATGGGCTATTGCAATACACACAATTGTCGTTCACATTAAAAAATGGTATGTCGGATTCAAATGAAATTTTGGAATTACAGTATGTTGGTGATGGTTCTTCCTATGAAACAGAAAAATATATGTTGCACCTTTAATATTGTAATAGTTAATATATTTATTTCATATTTCATTTGGGCTGGTTCCAGAATTTTTATTGTACTATTTAGCAGGGGACTGTAGTGAAAGAGTGTGCGCTTCCGGATAAAATTGTGAATTTTTGCACACAAGTACTTTAGGCATTGATAATCCATAAAATTGATGGAAGCACTTGCCAACCACCCCTTAATGGCCCCCAGCTTGAGTTTTCAGGTTATACAGGGGTCAAAAATTTAAAATGTTCCGAATGTGTTAAAAAGCACACCATGGTGTTTGTCTGGTTACAAGGTTCCAAAAAGGTGTAGTTTACAAATAGTATAAACTATACCTTTTTGTAATCCTTGTAACCAGACAGACATCATGGTGTGCTTTTCAACACGATCGGAACATTTTAACAATTTTACCCCTGTGTAACCTTGAAATCTAAGCTGGGCGCCATGAAAGGGGTGTGGGCAAGGGTCCAATCATTTTTTTTAATTATCAATGTATAAAGTACTTGTGTACCAAAATTCACAAATTTATCCATATTTTCACACTCACATAAGATCTGTGCACTACAGTCTCCCACTAATTCTAATTTTTAAAAACAAAATCCTATGTCTGCTTCTTTTTTAATTTTAGGTATTGCCCTGCGTGTCTCCATCTCATGGAGCAGAGATCTAGGCTTGTATTTTGATGTGTTCCTTTGTCATTATCTGGAGATGTTAATAACGAGATGTGAATAAATTACGCGAAGAATATATTTTTCTCTAAATGGACAATAATTTTAACAAGTCTGGATGCATCATGCCAGAGTGCAAAATTACCTTTCTTACCAACAGCTTGAACTGCAGTACCATGTTTATTTCACATTGTAATGTACCTTGAAACGCGTCTGTTCGCTATAGACTTCATTGTGGCTACATGTTACTTTTAACCAAAGCCCATGTTAATTAAAGTCAAATTAACAAACAAACCAACGCCCACCTTAAAGCAGGATTAAACAACAAACCAACCCACTCGTTAGTTGAAGCAAAATTAAGAACAATTAACCACCCGTGTTAAATAAGCATAATTAACCTCCCCTCCCAAAAAAAAATATATTAATTAAGGCAGAATTCACGAATAAAATTCACGGTGCAAGTTTAATCAACACCATTCACGTTGTGTAAACAGGATTATAGGGGGATTTCGAGATCGTCAGTATGGAACCCATCACTTACCTCATCAAACCTGAGATTTTGGTATCTTTGGAAGGCTTGTATTTTTCTCATTTCACCTGCAAATTATCTTGGCTGGAATCTATCCCACTGTGATGCTATGGGCATTAATATGACCTGTTTACGGATACCAGAAAATACCTGTATTGTAATCTATGGGTTATTGCAATAGATACGGTCACTACTCACATTAAAATGGTATATCGGATTCACATGAAATTGTGCAATTAAGGTATGTAGGTGTTGGCTTTTCCTATGAAACAGAAAAAAAGTATATCTTGTACTCGGGTGGCGTACCTTTAACAGACAGATGGTTAATAAAGATTTGGCTTTTGTGAAAAAAAAACAATGGTGAATATTTTAACCAACTATAACAGGTATTGGCTACGACGTTAAAAAAATTGTGTTGTTCAGCTGTTGGTTAAAATTTCAACCGAGTATCTTTAATATTTTAACCAACGTGTTTATAACAGCTCAAGAACGTTTTAAAATTTGAAGAACCTTTTGATGAGGGTTTTCATAATGGAAGGCAGTTGAAAATCCGCTTAGGATTTTGTTCTTAAAAATGTAGGAGTGAAAAACATAACTTAAAAATACCTTTATTCATCTCCTACAGATAAGACTGACTTCCCTAATATATTTCCTTTGCCTATAAAAATATATCTTGACACTTAATACAATTCATACGACAGAATTATTGATAGAATAAGCTTATGATAAGCGATTACAATGTTTCTGAAAAATTAAATACAAATTAGGTCAATCTTTGTATGGTTCGTAAATAAAGTTTCGGGCAAAGTGAAACTTGCAGATTCATATTTCATACAAAAAATCTTAATTCTGAATACTGATGTTCGGGTTCCAATGTTAATTCAAGGAATAACATTTGAATATTTACTTTAACCAGTTTATCTTTAAGCTATAAACGCTAAAATAAACTTTAAAACTCTATTGTCTACTGCCTGGGCCGTACTATACTGGAGGCAATAATCAATAATATGAAATCATGCTGTAAGTGAAAGTGTGTGGTTATAAAGAGAAAAAAAGAAGGATAAAATTTGCATCATCGTAACCTATATATTTTATATAGGCGAAATAAAATCTTTCAGCAATATAGCTTAGGCTTAAAGCAATAAGCCTTTGTTTAAGAAAACTATTTTAACTTGTAGAAGAAACCGAGCGGTATGTAAACACGCAGATATACTTATTTTAAAAGTAGATTGAAATGACCTAATTTCACGATTGATGTTGCCCACGTAAGGGCTCTATATTAGATGACTTAAGAAAGCGATATTTAAAAATAATATGAAAGGATTAGAGAAGAAATAATTTATAACAAGTATGCATGGCTTTTTAAAATTGGAATAACCTCAGCTGTTGTCATTACTCTTATTGAGTTACGTTGTTTGTATGTGATATCTTTGATACAAAGAATTTTCAACTAAGTAATGATAGATTTCGTATTATCGGATGGATTTATGTTTTTCGCATTTGTAAAATAATGACGTCAGTTTCAGGGTTCTGATCTCCCATTGTAAACTGCAGAATTAATTTTAGGATTTCTGTATTTTTGATTAACAGGTACTAAATATCTCTTTTATGTGCTGAAGTAGGATGGATGGGAATAGGGTGCCAAATTCTGTAGAAACTATCTCGTTACTTGGTAAGTGTATATGGGAATTATTTTCATAATCAACGAATAGTCAGGTCTGTGTAGCCAGAAGGTGGAAAAATAAGCCATAGCTGATTTTGTTTCAGGACATTTTCCTAATGCTGTGAGCAGCAACTTATCCAAAGTCCCCAAGTTTTCCCGTTGTGCTAATTAACGAATAAGGGGGGGGGGGGGGGCAAGGTTATAAAGGGGTAAAAAAATTGAAGTTATTCAATTGAGTATTGAATTCAATGTATTTTTCTAATATCATTGTCAATTTGGATGATTTTTTTCATTGACGTTCTTACAAGATAGGACTAATCAATCTTCTTCTTAATTAATTTTCAAATTTGTATTAACCATTGGATGTTATTACCTGATCTTGAATACGACCCGTAACAATCTTTGCAAGTAAATTTTTCGACCCTATCTTATAAAGATTTTCATGATTTTGGAGCCTGTTGACTGTCCTTTTTTCTTATATTATGTAAGTCTGTGCAGGTACCTCTCTAACAGACGCCATGATATCCACCTGTATATGGTAGCCCTTACAGAACTACTTAACACAGGAAGTTAGCAGACGCTAGGACTTAAAGGAATTTATTTCTAAGCTCAATTGCATCCTCTGATTAGACCATAAGCTCGTAAGTTCTGACAAACAGTCAAATACTGCATTTTGAACACTTAAGTCTTAGCTCGTGAATCTCCAACATGCCTACAGTGTTTCAATCAATTTAGAAAGAACTAGTTTCTGGATGTTAGACTCAAATCCCACGAGAGTCAAAGGGGAATATGCGGTGTTTTATTTCGACCTCAGCGATCTTAGATAGAAATTTGGTGGAATATGTTTTAGTCACGTAATTCAAATACCAATTTTATTGCGATAATATAATCATAATACTTACCTTATGTGTGAAAGAATTACATTTGTGTGCTTTCTCTTTCTCAAAATAGAAAAAAAAAACTGTAAAAATGTTAATTGAAACGCTTTCAAAAAAGGATACACATCAAAAACATGTGATTAGGCGCACTAAAGTCCTGCCTCCTGTAGGAATGTGTTTTCATATCAGGGCTGCTTAGTTTTCTTCAAATCTGCGATCAAAAGGCACCATAAATAATCCTTGTCCAACCCATTTAAGAAACTATATAGCATAGTGACCGTAACGGGTATTTCTCTAAATCCTAACCCTACCCTGAAATCGTCATTCTTAATATGATCCTAATAATAACCCTATATGTTATCATAACTCTAACCTTCATCCTAGTCATATTAAAGAGACACTGGCACATTTGAAAAATAGTGCGCCCTCAAGATTTTTCAAAATCGATATTTTTGCATGGTTGTAAAGCTTTTATATACAAAAGCCATCACCCGAAATAATTAAGACCAAATCAGCTTCCTTATGGGTAAACGGAACGATTTTGTAATTTAGCGTCGCCGGCGACGCGAAATTCAGCAGACGACGAAAATGGCGTTTAACACAAGAACACGCACGCCGTATGCATGTTTCTCACGCTATGTACACTGTTTGACCGGTCTATAACCTTTGCGGTTTTAATATCAGTGAGTACGAGTCAAAATATTCATGTAATATACACATTTGTTGATTAAAGTTATGGAAAACATAAAAATTGGCCTACACATTACCTGGATGTCTTTATCCTCATATCAATGTCCCTATCTGTTTTGGGGTATGTTATTTTTATGTGTAAAATATATCCCTGTTCTTCCAATGGCCTAGACTATTCATTTGAGAGCAAATTGAAGAAATTTCATATTTTGTGAAAATGTGCCAGTGCCGCTTTAAACTGAGGGAGTGCGTTGGGTGAGTTCGTATCTCCTCGTCAAAAACTCTTGAGTTTCGCTTGTGAAAAAAAAAGAAAAAAAAACACTAGGAAATTTTTTCTCCCTAATGTTCCCATTACAGCATAACAGCGGCAGTGTTCTCAGTAGTTTGTGCCCTGTTGTTAAACATTGTGTCCAACGTGGCAACTTCGATTATATTGCGTCCATTTCGTTCATTATGTGAGCATGCACGCGTTGAACAAAATAAAATTGTATGAAACAAAATGCAATGCAAAAATACGAAATTTGCTGCAACTTTAACCATTTTTTTGCAAAACTTCTAGAGGGTGTCCACCATTTGATGAAGAAATATGTTCTATAGAGATGACAATTTTGTTTTGTGGACACCCCTAGGTTTTTAATGACATTTAGATTTTGCTTGCATCATTTAGTCACTTTTCAATGTGTAATAGTCCAGGCTACCGATTCATTGTTAACTAATATCAACCGTGTTTTATTAGATATATGTTTTTCAACGGTTTCTATACCAGTTTTTTATGCTGATTCTATGCAGAAATCTTGAGCATTTTTTAGAAACGCAAAAAATCAAAATGGCCACCGAAACACAAAATATTCATAATTTAATGTTGTTCACTCAAAAGCTGTAATTTTTCAGCCTGTCTCGTTAAACATGCATTGTGACCAATTAACATATGACTATGTAACCACGCAGTCAATTAATTCAATATGGCCGCCAATACAATAAAGTGTCTGATCGTGATCTACCTTTGACTGCAGTTTGGTAATTTGTTATCTATCCTGGTGTTTTGACAGTCATGAAATTTATTAAAACCATGAGAGACATTTTTCAAAAATGTGATTATAAATTCCTTCATTATAGCATACAAGATGGCTTTCGATACTCTAAAATGTATATAATTGATAAATGTGTCTAACCTACATGACTAGTCCTGCATTGTTTTGTGTAAGTCAATCAGATCAGTTTACATATCATTAGGTAATCAGAGCAATCGATACATGTAAGATGCCATCCAAGATGGGTATCCAATATGGCTGGATATGAGCTGATATGTCACTTACTAAGCGGCGAAAAGTTTGGTCACTAATAGGTTTTTTAGGCGTCCATTGGCATCAATATTGGGATATTTGATGAATATTTGATAAATATGCTATTTTTCATCTAGCATAAAATATAGCAAGGTCGCATGGTCTGTAGCCTGGACCATAAACAGAACTGTCCCTGCCAATTTCAAGCAACCCTGTTGCCAAGTTGAATCGTTGTTACACGATTGTAAACGTGTACACTGTGCCAGCTATTTTAAAATAGAGCGTCTGTTTCTTAGCTCTTAATTTCATCATAGAGGCGCTCTTATTTTCTTATTCCACGCTTTGATATCAGGTAATAAAAACTCTTCTGATCTGATGGATTTGACACTCATAACATTTGATTATGCGTGAAGAGAGTTCCATATGAGCTTTTATTCTTTTCGCCCTACTTAAACCCCATTTTCCGGTATCAAATGAGTTAATGTAATTGACATTTTATGCTCCGTTTCATGCCCCCCCCCCAAAAAAAAAAAAAACACCAAGGTGTTATAAGCTTGATTGCTAGCCCTTCCTTGTGCAGTGTACCCTGTTAGGCGCTAACTTGCCTTTTGTGCGCATTTAAAATAATAATATTGACGTTTATATGCGTGCTGTTGTTTTGTAGTCCCCATTGGTGGGGAGGGTAAAAGCAACTGTAAATTTATCATAAATTATTAACATCATATAACCGTCTGTTCCCGCAAATAAAACTTGCACATTTTCCTCAATTTCTTTTTCCCTATAGCAGTGATCAATGCCTACACAACAGCAAACCATGGAGCTAAAGACATTCAACAATCACCCCATTATGCAGTGGAGAAAAACACTTCCGATTCATTTTCATGTATCTGTGAGTGCAGAACCATTGTTATATTTCTACGCAGTTGAAAGGATTTTAAATGTTATCATGCATCTCCCCGATCCAGATTGAGTACGTTCCATGAGTAAGCACAAAATCTTGAGCTTAAAGCCACTATCAGCGATTTTTTTCAAAATGTAAACAAATCGCGCCCCTTATTTTTCATCGAAGTCCATGTTTTTGCACTGTTGTATTGGAATTGTTGTATTAAAGACCCCTTGAAGTGGCTAAGCTTAACACGTCGTATATTTCAAGCAGTGACGATTTTTATGCTTTGGTTACTAATAAAAGTCTAGAAACCGTCGTAAATGGCATCTTCATGGCCGATTTAAATGCTTTGGTGTCTGTTTTTTCACAAAGAACTGTAATATAAGTTGTTGATATGACCTAATTTAGAGACAAAATGGGCATTAATTGAATTTGGAAAAAAATGACTGATAGTGGTTTTAATCTATAGGTGTGTTTAATTAATTTAGTCGAAAAGAAAGAAAAATGAACACAAGTCATGAATGAAACAACTAAAATCCGTAACTTATTGCTTAACGCCATTTCTATTAAATTTACCGTGTTTTCAGAAGAAAACTAAGGTCAACTACCTATGATATATTGTAAACTGGTTATTTATTGTGAACGAGGACAGGTATTTTGTGTTTTGTGTCATGACAAATTACTCAACCTGAATCGTGGAGGAATCTGGAATCTTTTCAACTGCATGTCAATTATAACAATGACCTACACCACAGAGGAGAGGGAATCTGAAGTCTATGTGTATCCATTGAGGGAAAGAAATTGAGGTGACATTTTATTCATTTTATGTGTTGTTAATAATTTCTAAACAATTTTACACCGGGTTTGCCTTCGGCCTTTGATAAGACTACGGAATCTGTTATATGGTCTATAGGTTTTACACCACTAAAAAATCTTGGGTGGACTACTTTAATGCATGGCGTCTGCAAAAACTGGTTAAATATGACTGAAAAAGAACTAGGCTTAGTTATATTAAGAAAGTGATGGGATTTCATGATCGACATGGAAGACTCCTATGTTTTCTCAAACTAAGTGGCAATTGGACAGTGACTTTGAAGAAATTTACTCCGCGGTCATCAATTTCACATCGATTTGCCCATTACTAGCTTGAGCGACTATAGAGAATCTTGTGTTGCCAGTCTGATGTGCGGCGAGTTTGATGATTCTTAAGTAACAATTTTCTGTTCACCATAATGTTCAAAATTTTGTTATTTGGTGATTTTAGCTTGTACTTTGGTGGGATATTCTGGTATTTTCTCTGTGAGAGTTTTAAATGTGAAAGAAACATGCTCAAGTTTGTCATTTTTTCCATAGACTACTGTGTATAAGTGAGTTAGTGGTGTATAACCTTTAACGGATGACAAATTATATTGAATGGGCTTTTGTTTGCCCTCCAGATCATCCAAGCATGCGAGGAACGCAAGGAACACAATACATGCACCTGGCTCACCTGAAAATTTCAACTATTTCTGCTGGGGAATCCTTTGTATTCTCGACATGTTTTTGTTGTTCTGGAGGCAGATATGGCCAAATTAACCTATTGACCTCCCGTGAAATCACCCGCTGACCTCTACACATGGATAGCGGGTCAGAGTCGCCGATTGAAACATCAGGAAGTTGGTTTTTGACCTATACAATATGGCGGGAAACAATGCATACACCTTGTCCAACAATAGAACATCTGTGTGGAATATGTGCACCAGCAGCTAGGTGTATGCATTGTTTCCGCCATATTGTAGAGGTCAAAAACCAACTTCCTGTTGTTTCACTCGGCGACCATTCAACCGTGCGGCAGCCCTCTATCCATGTGTAGAGGTCAGTGAAATCACCCTTTAGTTGGCTTTATGGTCTCCAAAATATAGAATTGACGAACAAGCACACATTGTTGTAGCAGGGGACTATAGTGAAAGAGTGTGCGCTTCTGGATAAAATTGTGAAATTTACACACAAGTACTTTAGGCATTGGTAATTCTTTAAATTGATGGAAGCACTTGCCAACCCCCCTTAATGGACCCCAGCTTGGGTTTAAAGGTTATACAGGGGTCAGATTTTTAAAATGCTCTCTTCATGTTGAAAAGCACATCACACTCTTTCTCAGATTACAAGGATTCTAAAAAGACATGATTTACACTATCTATGGCTTAGAGTTATGGGGTAAAATTGTGGGGAAAAAGGCAATTTTGGTATGTACATGGGTCAAATGTTAAAAGTTGCTTTGATTCAGGTAACATGTGGTACAGATTGTTTTCCTAGCTTAATGGATTGAAATAAGGAATAAATAGTTTACATTATCAGTTATGTCCAGTTTCCACGTTATCCAACAAATAGGTCACAGGTCAATAGAATCCAATAGCTGCCAATGGTTGTTGACTTTATTCTCCATTTTGGTCAATAACTAAACAAGTAAGATAGTCACAACTATTTCTATATTTCATTCTATGAGCTTAGAATTGGCCGATGTAAGGTTTCCTTGCAGACGTGGGGCTATCTGGAAGCAGATCAGCACACTACCTGTGGTTGTGGAACAGCACCACAGACAATGGAACATCTCTTGACCTGCCCACTGCTGGAGCAACAATGCACAAAGAATGACCTTGCGGAATTCAGTGGAGCAGCCAGACGTTGTACCCATCTCTGGCTGGATCATATTTAAGAACCACAGTGTTTGGACACAAGAAGAAGAAGAAGAAGAATTCTATGAGCTGAACCAACAATTTGAACCACGTTTTACAAAAATTGGAGCAACGTTTAATTTTTGACTCTTACAAACCAAAATAATTGACTTTTTCACCATTTTTACATTTCTTACCCCATAATTCCAAAACTATAAGCCATAGGTAGTATAAACTATACCTTTTCGGAATCCTTGTAACCCGACAAACACCATGGTGTGCTTTTCAACACAATCGGAACACTTTAAATTTTTTAACCCTTGTAAATTTGAAATCCAAGCTAGGGCCATGAAAGGGGTGTGGCAAGTGCTTCCATCATTTTTTAATCATAACTGAATAAAGTTCTTGTGTACGAAAATTCACAATTTTATTCAGATTTGTACACTCTCATGAGATCTGTGCACTACAGTCCCTCACTATTGGTCGGAATTGTTTTCCGCCATTCCAAATTTCTGGAGACTTTCTAAATCTAAAGAACGACATGCATGTTGGATATGTATGCATAAAAGTATGGGTCACACTTTGAATAGCACAAGTACTTTGAGGTCGGGTATTAAATTGATCTGAATGACGAATACTGCGGGAACTAACACCTTTTGTTATAGGTTATACATGAGTGGGGTGAAAGACCTCTATTTGACAACCGGGCCGAATGTCGCGACTTCTCAAGCTTGACTTTCACAAATCTAGGCCTTAGAATTTACTGGACCGACACATCTTGATTGGACGTATTACATTAAAAATTCACTGGAATACTTTGTCAAGTTATCTTAACAATATTGTGCTATTTTATTTACATAAAATGATTCTAAAAATAAATATTTAACCAGTGACTTACAGACTTAATATTTTTAGACATAAATTACGTATCTAGTATGTACATTTTCCCCAATTATTACAATATTTAGTAATTACAATATTGTCTAATTCTAAGATCATTGAGAATATTTACGCATTCAATAGATTGCGTAAAAAGTTTTAAAAGAATGCGGTGACAGGATGGCGAACGTGGTCACATTACTCCAAGTTAAATCTAAAGGCTGGTATTCTGTAAGAAAGGGAGTCTAACTTTAGACCCGTGTTTAAATCAGGGTTAGTCCTACATGAGTGGACCCTTTTTCCTTTCAAAATACGGGTGAAAAATTCCTCATGGATGGGTCTTCCGGCCCATCATGAGGAATTCTATTTAACTTTCACAGTATTTTGAAAGGAAAAAGTTCCACTCATGTACGACTAACCCTGGTTTAAACCCAGGTCTAATGTTAGACTCCTTTTCAGAATACAAGACAAAGAAATTTAAATATGGTGATTTATTGTACTTGTGACATGTAAGCAGATCTAATTTTAATATCTTCCCCGCATGTCTGAAATTTTGAGAGTCCTACACAATATTAAAAATCAACTCTTTCTTCTGTGCTGTGATACAAGGAGTTGGTCCTTCCGATGCGGCAAATCATACTTAGTATCAATTAGTGACAAGCCACTTGACTTTACAAGAAATCTGAAACGCTCTTGTAATAAAATACATGAAAAGTGACACCAATAATACCAATTGTCTCTTTTAATTAGGCATCAGCTTAAGCAATTTAAAAGGGCCCAACTATCTACACCTTATCAAATCGGAATAAGTGGATTCATCGCTTCTCAACATAATAACAAACAAATAATATGTCACATGTCTGATCTGAGAAGAAAGGAATCCAACACAACCAGATTGGATTCATTACGTAGAAAATACATTAAAGCAATAATAGCAAATTTTTGAAGAGGTCCCCCAAATTTAGAAATTTGAAAAACAGAAAACATCAAAGCGCACCACCTTTCATGTGCAACAAATCGCTTTCCAGTCGTTATTATTTCTCTTAGTAATATGTCATATATCTGAAAATAAACCAAATCTCACAAACGACGCAAAAGTGCGAGATTTGTATGTTTTTGTTTTGAGAGTGGATATATTAATTAAAATAACGAGATTGTAAAAACGCTTTGCGCATTATATTTACAAACAGTTTTGGGCTTTAAAACATAATAGCGTGAAGCAAATGTACATAAATAAATTATGTCAAAAATTAAATAAAAGGAAAATATTGACAACTTTGTTCAATTTGTAGACTAAACCAATTACATTTCAAGACTTCGATGTAATTGTAAAGAGAAATTAAGTCTATTGCACTTGAATTTGCAGATCATCTACCTCCTAAGATGCCTCCAGTTATTATACAAAGAATTTCATTTTAGAGAATTGAATAATTTTCATTAGAAATGTTTTCTTTGCATTATGTTTACGCTAATCCACGTTTCAGCACTAGATTTTATATTAAAATTCAACTAAACCAGAGGCAAGAGCAATCACAAGGTAAACAAAACAAATTGTACAGACTGTCCCAATAAAAATTATACAATCAAACTAAAATTCTAAAAAAATACAAACTGTGCATTTCTGCCAAATATTTGACTTTATTTGTTAGACAAGATCCTAAGCTAAATCCTCGATTTTATTCCATCCAATTTGATGGACCCTAAGCGGAGATATTGTCAGTTGAACACAGAGGATAAAATACCACTTGGGCCAGTTTCACCTGAAGGTTCAAGAAACTAAAGGTATAAGGCATGTAGCATCATTGTGGTATTAAACCCTTTTCAAACAAAAGAATATTGTACAGATCAGAGTGAATGTATTATCATGCATTGAACTAGTAATCAATACATTATTTTTCAGTGAAAGCACCAGAAATTGTTATGTTGTGGGTGAAATGAGGGACTCATTCTCAGGGGGACAATAATCGTGAAATGCATGGAAATTTGGGGAATTTGACTGTTGAAAGTAATGTAACAAGTCTACAGCACGTTGTGTGGACAACGCTTGTTTACAGCTTGTTGTGTGGACAATTAACGCTCTAATGTGGGGGGACAACTTACCGTACCCTTCCCCTATTCCCCACTGCCTCCAACATGCCAGGGAGGAATATGATGAAGAAAGCAGTGTTCAACAAAGAACAATAAATGAAAGCATGGTTATGTTCAAAGGTCTCAGCTTACTTTCAACAAGGGTGTTTTTATGGTTCTACCTTCTGCTAAAACCTGGAGTAAAGCTGAGACAACAAGACTGTTTGGAATTGAATTTCCCAATGCTACATGTATTCATTAGCAATTGCGACATTATAAAGTTATAAATTACGTTAAATCACAAGAAGCAGCACTTTATACTTACTTTTATTTTAATTTTCAATAAAGAATGTCTTGAAGGTGATTTTCAATGGCAACTGTGTTGATAACAGAATAGCCCAAACTGGCCCAACAGGTTTTTCAACTGTCTCAGATAATTAGCCATAACTCCTGAACCCAGTGACCCCCCAAATTACACCAACTAAAAATTTCATGAACGCTGGAACACTCCTAAAAAGAATCAATAAAACTCCAATTGAGATGAACTTAAATTTTTGGCCAAAAAATTAATCTTTGATTGTATAGTTTTTTTGGGGACAGTCTGTATATTCAGAACTGATACTAATTACGGGTCACTTACACATGGTCTATATTAATTATGCATGTACACATTTCATCCCGGAGGCCAATTCTACGGGACAACGAGCGTTTGAACAAATTTTAAACTGCATGAAACAAGATTAAAAGATTTTAGTCGGTCAAATAGATCTAACGTGAGCCTCAATTAAAATACACGATCACATATCGAAATATACCCTGGACATTTTCATGTTATTTGTTATTTTTACATATACCAATTAACATATACGATCAGAATGGATTAATTCTATTAAACCAAAGTTGGGTCAATTTTACATAGTCGGTACAAGAATTTATCAACTTTCCTTTAAAACTTAGAAAGTCCCTGGACTTCAGCAACATATAATTTTACAGGATTATGTAACAAGAGGGTTTGAGGACTGTGAAAATAGACCGATTCAATATGACGTCAGCCACCAGACATGTTGGGGGAAAAGATGCATACATGCCAGGACTACAATACTATTAGCTGTCAATCGATCCATGTTTAGCGAATGCACAGGGATCATTGACATGGCTGGCTATTGAACTACGGGTCTATAGACCAACTTTGAGCAAGATCTAATGAAACAAAAACATATAAAATAAAACAATATCTTTTAATGTAAACTTACAGAAAACTACTTATGAATGTGCAATGTGGTGTTATTTTAAAGTGAAACCATCATCACAGCCCTAAACTCAACTTTTGACTGCAAACTCACAATAATTGACCATCTCAGATGCTCTTTGGCAAAATGTTACAGTCAAAAGGTCAAACTGTATTTTTCATGGGAACTTTATACGAAAAATATTGACAAAACAGTATACCACGTCACGAGAAAGAATAAAAAGTTTTATAATAAATAGATGAAACCTCTCTGTAAACTCTCAGGATTTTTTAACAATAGTCTCTTACAAAATTTAAAAGACCGAGGGAAAAGCACAGTTTGATGATTTGTTTTGATTTGATTGTTGACCACACCACCCAGTTTTCCTAAAAGTTATGTGCAAGGACAAAATGATGTTGATGATATTGATGTAACTGTTACTTTAATCTAGAGCGAATTGTTACAATTCTATAGAAAGGCAATTACCTTCATGTATTCAAGAAGTTGTTGAATTTAAAATAAAAACAAAATAGGAAAGTAACTAAAACAGTACATTTAGGCGGCCAGCGCAAGGTCATGAGGTCGAAGGTAAAACCCGTAGGTCGCGGAAAGATTGCCCTTTCCAATTGGCCATGTTATCTTGATACACTTAAATGTCAAATGAATCTGGGAAAAATCGCATTGTGAAAAAAGTATATTTTGTGGTGAGATCGCAAATATTCAAAAATCTGACAATGGCTGAAAAGTCTTGACATTGCGGCAAACGTAGGGTGTCGATGGAAAATAGGGTGCGGACAGCCTTCAAGTTATTTTACTCTCTAATTACACAAATGTCGATTGGTTTATAAGCAATTTTGCTAGTAGGAAGTAATACGTTTAAGGCATATTATAATATTTATTCTGAATTAAATGAAACAAGGGTTGCCTTTTACCGCGCATAAATCATGTGTCTCAAAGTAAAATTTTGGCACTCATGATTTCAAAACCCTAAGATTTTAGGATTAATTTGATTTATGCATCATCTTGTTAAGAGAATATCATTGGAACATGCGTGTTAGGTTGTTTCCTTCACTACTCTATTACTATATCGTACCTTAAAAATAGACTACAAGATACTACGATTTTTGTTTTGAGCTATCATGCGATTGTTAAAATACTGAAATGGCACCCCTAGCCCAGAACATATATGATGGTATTCTTCTGTTCACGTCTCCTTCCACGGTGAATTCATGTTGTAAAGGCCATTAATTCTTAAACTCTTTATTCTTGATGACTAATTTCTTATCTTTATGAGTTAAACCAATGATCGTGATCTCATGTTTCGTCATCAGACTATACAATATGCAGAAAGAGCCGCCATTCGCCTAGATCATGGAGCTGACGGTAATAAACTTTTCCGTTTCTTAATCTCTTGACATTGAAATCTTATTCCAATCACGATCTTTCGTCGCTCTAAGTTGTCCACTGCAATTAAAAAGAAATATGATTCAATGAATATGAGAAACAGCTCAGCTCCGGAAAGCTTGGCGTCGCGTGGTGAGCCAATCGAGGGTAACAACAAGGCAACATTTGGTTTAACCGTGATACTTCGAGTTATCCAATTTAATGAGATGAACTCAAGTGTTTTTGCATCCAACGTTTTCCGATTCGGAAAAATATGTTACCCGTTTTCTCGATTTATCGTGGTCAATTTCCTTAGATATTGGAAGGTCATTCAAATACGCATTATTTCTTAATAGAAAATCCCTCAAGACACAGCTCTGTCAAATATTACGTTTGTAACATTACAAAAATAGATAACACACTTCTAACAGTTCCAAACGTACACTTAGAATATTCCGCCCCCTTCAAAATGACAAAAAAAAACCCAGTTCGGATGTAGAAGTTTTTATAGTCCGCCGCACTCATAAACCTCCTATAACAACGGCACTCGATTCAGTTGACTCTTCACGCATTAAATTAGTTTCACGCTTTATTATGGCTCCCGGCGGACTATATCTACTTTTACACCGGTAATCAGTCGGGCATACTGTCAACGTGCTGAATCAGTAATACCTTGCCTGATCCGGCATGCACGATTCGGCATGCACTTGCTTAAATTCTTCCATGTTCACTTTTCCATTTTACTAATTTGCATTTTTTTTAAACATAATCGATATTTAAATTTACCAAAAAATGTGCTATGAGCTTTTAAAATTTTTACTAAGGTAATTATAAATTTAAAAAATACTGCAAGTTGGAACTTGCAAATCCCATGACTTTTGTGTTACCAAATGAAGGCAAAACTGGTCATTTGAGGTCAATTTGCGCACACTCCATATGAGTCTTGGTCAAGTAGTTCTTAAGACTAAGTATGAAGTTAATAGAACAAGGCATGTGAGAATGAGAGCATTAAACAGTCAACCTAACCAAAATGGGAACACAGATATACGTACATACATACAGACCTACGGACATACACACGGACGGAATCTGCTATCACTAAATCCCCATGGCTTTTTAAGACGGGGAAAACAAAGACCTTGAACCAATTAATTACCAATTGAAAACAATTACTATTATTATTGCTAATGGTAAGAGATACTTTCGATGATCTTCATAGGTCTTCCGATTAACAAATATTTGAAAACAATGTGTCTTTGATTTGATGTGATAATTAAGCTGCAAAGTTAGAATTGTATGCGCAATGCATTGTGGGATTGACATGGGGTGACTTCAAAATTCACCGCCTGTTGCCCGGCAGTTAACAGCGGTTGAACTGTTTAATTGTTTAGAACAACCATAGAAACCTGTTCCAATCGGAAAACCGGGCACTACCGGCTAGCAACCGGAAGTTCAGTTTGAAGCCACACCTTACCAAACCTGGTATGGTTTTGCCTGATCCAGCACCTTCCATATCCGATAATTTGCCTGCATGGACATGCAATGCTGCAGTGTCCCGTTATACATTGGAAGACCAGGCAATACCAATTGCACTATAGTCAAGGACAGAATGAGGTGTCTAACGTGATTTGACGGTGCAGAACAAAATGTCTATAGCATGAATAATAATCTGTGAACAGTCAAGGCTTATTAAGACAGAAAGTTTACTTAACTATTGTGTGTCCGTGGATCGCAAACCTGACTTAAATCTTTTACATTTTAAATCAAATTTTGTTCGAACATACCCCGCCCAAACTACACATTCAAATGATTGACTATCATTTACATACGCGCAATTGGTCGCCTAAATCTGTCATTGCAAAACATACTTTTATTATTAAATTGATCATTTAATTTCTGTTTTTGCTTTAGAAAGTCACTTGAAGGTGATACTTGATTATTATTTTGCCCAAAGCTAACAGTTACTTACCTTAATTAATCAAATTCATCTAATTAATTAATCAAGCTAGATATTGTATTAAATAACATAAATTGGTCATTAGTGCTTAATAAACCTCGCGGTAAATTTATTATATATTTGAAGTTTGTCAGGATTAAAATTACAGTTGTTTCCCTGAATGAAATAAAGCCCCAGGGGACATATAAAGAAACAATACAATAAACAAATTAATTGTTTCATTTAATTGAAGTCATTAATTAAACATTTTCTGATATGCCAACGGATTGTCAGTTCCAAAGTACATTCAGCTCAGACCATAATTGGCATGGACGGAAAAGAGGTAGTCTTTGCAATAAATTGCATTTAGAAAGACAAAAAGTAACTAAATTTCCCGGCTGATAATATATTTTATTATGCCCGAAGTATTGTATTCTCCATTTTTTACCAATGATAAACTGGATTTTCCGATACCATGCTAATTGTCAGATTTTCTGAACGGGGAAAACGGTTGACGCTTAGGTTTATGTACAAAATATAATATGTGTTCGTATTGTAGCTGGATAATTCATATCAATATAATTATTAAAACGGCAATCTGCGAAAAGGTCAACTTTATCATGCTGAAGTTTGCCGCTTTTTGCCTCCAACGCTAGCCAGAGGCATATTTGAATCGAGGTTAAACTTCTGGTCGCGATATTATATCATTGATGTGTGCCGTTAAACAAATAATACTTATCAAAATCTAATGGTCTGTTTTAAGTTTATAATCACGTTGCTTGACATGGGAGTCCCCCCCGAGTAGGCCTAACGCCAAATCCAAAAAAAAAAACTCCGCGTTTTGCAACTCAATTGAAAATTTCCCAAGCGACTGTAAATTGTGATTGTTCTATCCATCAATCCCATGATGACGTAACGGAAGGGGTTTCCTGCTTCCCCGTCTCCTTTAAAAAAAAACACAAAGCGGAGCAAGTAAACCAGGTATAGAGGTTCCAGGAGATTTGCATATAGAAGTTTCAGATGACAATGAATTATTACTCAAACATGAAGCAGAAAATCACAAAGAAACTTCAAATCTGCACTAAAAAAGGAAAGTAATAGATAAGATTTCCAGAAATGTAATGGTTTTATACCCTTTATACCATGGAATTAATGTTCAAATTGTCAAAAATCACAGAGCTTCCGAGGGCTTCACTCCCTGGACCCACCAGGGGGCTATGCCCCTGGGCCCCTGCAGGGGCTCTAAGGCGGGCGCCGGTGTGAAAGTAATCATAGTCCGGCAGGTATCATAGTCCGGGCTCCAGAGACGACAACGAAATAAAGCGTGAAACTAATGTTGCGTGAAGAGTCAACTGAATCGATTGCCCTATTGTTCACCATCTCCTGCCACATCGGCACTCCACCGTTAGTTCTCGCGCCTCGCGCTCGAAAGGTCCATTTCTGGAAAATCCGCACCCCCAATAAAATCCTGGCTACGGACTGCATGTTTTGTTTTGATTCCGTCATGAGAATAGTAATTTTGGATCAAAATTTAAAGTTTGGTATTTTTGGAATTAGTCTAGAAAGAAAATGTCTTAAACGTAATCCTTTGTGCATAATTACATTATACAATACACATTGTTCGCTTTCTATGGTTATAGTACCGTACTTTATTCATATCATAATACTATATTACTGTATTATTTTCTCATACAATATTTAACTTTATACTTCATATGTACTTGCAATATATTGTTATATAATTCTGATTTGTATCAAAATTGTTCTGAATGAAATAAATAAATATCCTTGGCACCTACTCTATATCATGTGCTTTATTCCGTTAACGGAATGAAGCACCTACTCTGTATCCTGTGTTTTATTCCGTTAACGGAATAAAGCACTGGATACAGAGTAGGTGCCAAGGGTATAAGGAAATCTATGCCACTCCTTCATAAAGGAGGACTCTATAATTTATCATGTGCTTTATTCCGTTAATGGAATAAAGTACCTACTCTATATCAGGTGTTTATTCCATTAATGGCATAAAGCACATGATACAGAGTAGGTGCTAAGGGTATAAGGAAATTTATGCCATTCCCCACACAGGAGGTAAATAATAGGCAATGAAAGATGTACTCAAAGTCAACCTCTCAAAATTCCTTAAACCAAAAAGACTTACTTTGTACAAAGGGCTAACATTCCAACATTGACTTATATTACTAGAGGCACTCATTTTTGGTTTGTGACGAGTCGGTTGTACACGAAGTGAACGGTGTTATCATTTAGTCCACTTGACGTCAGTCTAACTACAGATACGAGCACATCAATGGAATCGTCATAGTTCCTGTTTTTAATCAATAAAATAATATAATAATCAGTCAACCAATCATGCTTAGTGGATAAAGAGAGCAAACGAAACGGGAAAAAATACATTGAGTAATCAATCAATACGTGTTTTTTTTTTAAGTTTTGTAACCTATCCAACCCCCAAAAAACATTAAAATTTGGGACAATTTTTGACCTTTCAACTATTATTTTTATTTAAAATTATATCAAGAAACACAAAATCCCTACGTCATCTGTAAATCAAACATGGGAGAATATCATCATCATCATCATCATCAATCATCATCATCATCATCATCAGCATCATCATCATCATCATCATCATCAATCATCATCATCATCATCCACCACCTTAATAATCATAATAATTATGATAGCGGCGTCATATAATACAGTGTCCGTATGACTGAGTGTCCTACCACCCATATGCCTATTGTGTTCTCCATTGAGTGCTGTATGCATCATTTTGTTTCAGCACTGTACCCAAATGGCCTCGTCTACAAGGTCACGGTTTATTCCGTACACATTGCTATGGTAGATAGGACACTCTCTCATGGGGGACACTCAGTTTCTTTACACCGGCTGTCTAAAAAAGTTGCTCCCCATCACTTGCCATCGCTCTTCTTTCATATCATAGTCAATATTCAAATTTCTCTCCAAAACAAATTACATTCAATTAAAAGAATTAAGTCTGGCATGGAAAAATAAGCTTTTATTTCATTCTGTTGTGTTATTCAATAATTACACACAACAATCAATAGCCACTCATACAATGAAAATAACTTTATCACCAATGGAAAAGCAAAGAGATGTAAAGAAAGAAAACAAACCAACATTACCTTTGCAAACCATTTGCAGATGTTGTTCCAACCTGCTTAACCAGGAAAAACGAACCCGTTCTTCAAAACTAATGATATCTTGGAATGTCTTATAGATACAAACTAAAATTCGTTATAAGCTTGAAGAAATGCTCTTTTATGTTCTTAAAGATTTGTTTAGCAATTCTCAGTTTTGCTGTAAAGCAAATAATGTTTTTCAAATACTAGTGGGGAGCAACTTTTTGGGACACCCTGTAGTAATAAACATTTTTAAAATTAATAATTAATGTAATTAAACAAATTTATAACGTGTGCAGTGGAGTATACTCACATGGAATGAGGACATTTTATGATAACATGGTGATGAAGTGGTCAGAAACAGAAAGAAACGACATCTATGTAAACAACACGGTGAATTAGTCATTTTTCAAGGTAAAAACAATATGATAAATGAACGCACAATATTTAATCACAAATTAGGAGTGATTAATTACTGTTACTTAGTTTAATAATGCACTCCAAGGTACTAGGTAACGTAAGAGTATTAAAATGAAGGACTTTAAGCAGCATCCTTTATAATATAAACAAACTCCATATAAATGAGTTTTCGTTTTACAAAATAACAATCTAACAGGCCTAGTTCAGTCACTTTTATAACAATATGTTAAAACTGTTCAGTGGAGCTGTAAGACAACTATCAGTGATTCGAACGAACGAGTTTGAAAATTTTAAATTTGCATAAAGTGAATGATAAGTCCGTAGAATTCACATAAGTTTTTTTTTCAAGTGAAAAAACTGATAGAAAAGCGAGAACATAGCAGTGTTCAAAAATAAAAATCACCATTCAATTACATGTTGCAGTGGTGTCCGGTACGGAGGAAATGACTAAAATATCCGATTTTGCCCTTATTGGCTTGCATTTGGTCTTTTCACTTGTACGGTATGTTAGGGTAGCAAAACTGGTTACAAACATGCAAAAATCGATTTTCGATTTTCAGATTTAGCAAATCACTGAATATACCATTAATGAGAAAAACCAACACACAAACCCGTTGAGTTTAGCACAATACGATCACAGTGCGACTACCGTTATTTTTAGTGTTTGGTTTTTGATTGAAATATTTCTAACATTATACAAAGTGCGCACTTCCCCGTAGTCTTTGGCATTATCAAATTATTCACAATCGGCCTCTCCTTTTTACCCTTGTCGCCAGAAAAAATGGAGCAAGTGTATAAATATGTAATGGTATATGAACAACATGCAATGAAAATATTATTTTGTGAGAGTATCTTTTTTTTCAAATTCCTACATTAAGTATTAATTGACAAAATAATGTAATATAGTTAATATGTCATTACGTTACAACTTACATTACGTCAAATACATTACTAATTAATATGTCGTGTTTGGTTTGGCATGCTATAGTGCACTAGTATAGTGCTTACACTGATGCTAAATTAACAACACTATTATCTTACATTATTGTCAAGTACTCAACCGGGGCCACATATAAGCTACCTAATGTTCAAAGTTTGGTCCAGGAGATGAAGGTCTTTCAAAATTTAGAGTTTTGAGAGGAAAGATATTCAAGGATAGTCTCACTGGAGTTTCAAAATGCAAGCAATTTCCTTATACACGAGACTTCTTAGACAATTAGATTTCTCTTATCCCATTTTGTTTTGTTTGAGGTCGAAAAACAGATTACGTGAACTGCAAATATTCGGGATAAGTATATAATTAATGTTTTTATTAATACTTGAATTCGTGTTAAAATTTAATTCAAAATAACAACTTAGACAATTATATTTCATTTTTCCAAATTACTTTTTTTTCTTGAGGTCGAAAAGCAGATTACGGGAACTAAAATATTCGAGATAAGTATATATTTTAATGTTTTTATTAATACTTGAATTCGTGTTAAATGTTAAAAAGATAACAAATTTTACACCAAATTTTTGAAACGAAGATAAAGTACACATGTATGTTCATGTTTAGTTCTAGTACTTATTACTTAACTAATTGAATGGTTAGTAAATAGTATCTTTCGGACCTAATAGCTACAGATTATATCTATCGCTCCTCTATATCAACCCAGGCTTGATAGCTCAGTTGGCAAGAGCGCCGTTTCGGAGGTCGCCAAGCGCACATGGGTTTTTCAACACTTGTGTGCGCTGACTTATAAGGGAATGATTAATAAATATTCAGTACCTTTCAGTGCAATATTATGCTCTTTATTTCAGGTTATATGGTTGAAAATAATCTTCAAAAGACACTATAGTCATTTCTTTTCTGCTGTCTGACCGCTTACCTCGAGGGCACTCACCCGGTGCACACGGTGTTTCTAACTGACTAGCCAGGTCGCTTCCAACCGAGTTGTCGGACGCCGGGAGTGGATTACCAGTTCGGCCACACATATTTTCCACAGAGGTCATTGCGGGTATATCAAATGTGTTTCCCGCCAAAAACTGCACAAAGTCACTTTCTCCTGTGCACTGTACAAATTATACAAATAAAGGTCGTATTTTAGCATTTATTTTACTGGTTATCACATAACTTCACTTTCCTCAATGTCGTAAATCTGCTCTCTTTTTTTTAATAAAGTACAGAGAATTTCTTACAAGAAATTGCTTAGAGGAAATAAACAACGTACAAAACATGCAAAGCTTAATGAACATCATCCAATACTGATGTTTTTGTTTCAGTCCAGGACAGAGGCGTAGTGAGGAGGGGTGTGGGTGCTTTTTGCTCTAACCTCAAAATAATTACGAGGTTTTAATAGAAAACCTATGCAGATGCGGTAATGCAGCGAGAGCGCCCATGCCCAGCTGTGTTCAGGAATGTGACCGCATAAGTTCAAAATCCACTACATAATGCATGTCCACATACTAATCACTGTGTGAAATAGCTAAGTCCAAATCGATGTCCTTCATAAAGAAAATTTGAAAATAAACTTCCGGATCCGGAATCTTTATTTTACACAGTATCCTTTTGTCATGATTGTTCTGATTCATCAGAAACTTTGGAATTAAGCAATTTGGGTGACTCTCATTTATTGTATGTGACTATTTTTAATTACAACATTAAAAAGTATATTGCGAAATCTCTCTCTCTCCCCCTCTCTCTCTCTCTCACTCTCTCTCTCTCTTTCTCTCTCACTTCTCTCTATCACTACTATCAAAATAGAGCATAGGCTTCCGCGGTCATTCCTGGCTTTTATTCGACTACATTGCGCATAACCCTTAACGTCGATTTCAGCAAGAAAAATTGGTTTCAACGATGTGACAAATATGCGTGGGCTAGTTTTAATAAGCAAATACATATCTGTAAAAATTGATAACTTGTCAAATGCGATATGACCTGGTTTATGGAATTTATCACTCGTAACCAATCTTGCACGCTTTGCTTGCTTTGGAATAGATAATGTTTACTAACGTCTTTTGGGAAAGTTACCACTGGTTTTCTGACACTTTTGATTGAGAATGAATTTATCTATTCAATGTGAACTGTTAAAGAATTGGAAAAATAAATAGTGTGGACATGTATGCAAATAAGGCGCCATGAAATAATTTGAGGTCCTGCTCGGAGCAACCCAATTGAGCGATTAGTGAGCAGTGTTGGTCGGAAATAATGAAGTAATATTTCGGCTCGTGTGGAAGATAATATTTAAGCATTGCTGTTTTTTATTAATACTATTTACATATTATTATGATTTCCGTCTTGGGAATCATTATCAAGTCTGATTCAATATTACCCTAGTGATTTGGAATTTTTGTAACATGGATCAAAACGTGAAGTACTTATGAAGTGTCATCATCATCACGACCACCACCACCACCGCCACCCCCCCCCTCGACTTCTATCGAGATGAGAGACAAACTTCTTTGCTTTGTGTCAAATACAGTATGTGTCGATAAAAACGCAGGATTGAAAAAAATATTAAAAATATAAACCACCTCTGTTTGTAATGATGATAACACCCTTTTAAAAATACATTTCCTGCTCTTCACTATTCAGTCCTGTGTTGTAGAGTCCCTCAGTCCACCTGTCTATTGTTTTCTCTATTGTGTGCTTCACGCATCATTTGTTCAGCACTATACCCAACATATTCCGAATATGTTTACATGCAAATTAGGACACCTAAAGATGCATTCATTCTTACCTCATAGAGTTGCGGTGCCACAGGTTGTATCTCCAATTCAGTAATCGCAATTCATTGTTCACTGAATTGCGGTGCATGGCGGTGTTGCTAAATGGGGCTAAAAAGGATTCGAGCAAGGGGATAAAAGGATACAGAATGAAGTTATCGATATATCGGCACCGAACGCAATGCGGTTATGGGTGGAATCCCGGATGTGAGCAGATACAGTCCGGCGAGCCAAGTCCGGCTCCATAACGATAACTGAATAAAGCGTGAAACTACTGTCGCGTGAAGAGTCAACTGAATTGAGTGCTCTATTCTTTCCGTTGTAGCGACTTTAGTACGGCGGACTAATAATTACTTCTACACCGTAAACGAAATTGAGTTCCCCCTTGAGATCGAGTGTCCTAGCTACCATAGCAGCCATTACGGAATAAACCGTGACCTTATAGACAGGCCATTTGGGAAATGCTGAAACAATGATGCCTACCGAACACAACGACAGATGGGCGGTGGCACACAGTCCACGACATGGCATTATATGACCTAGAACGGTGTACTTTGAGCATCGCAGTATATCGCAGCTGCAATCGCTAGGGACGAGGTTTAGAAAACTGGGCGCATGCTTATGCAGATGCGGTAAAGTGACCGATATCGATCGAGTGGACTTTTAACTTATGCGGTCACATTTCTGAACATAGCTGGGCATGGGCGCTTTCACTACATTACCGCATCTGCATAAACATGCACCCGGTTTTCAAAACCTCGTAATTCAGTGTATGCGTATGCAAAACAGGTTCACGAAGTAGAAAAATCTGATCGAACAACAGAGCAAATGACTGCACTAGCGTTAAATACGAGTGAAAAAAAAACTTAACAGACGCGGAAAAACAGGTAAACTTGAGTGATCATGGCGTTCTTGACGAATCGCGATTACGTCAATTTTTTCCAGTTTGTTTAGGAAATGCCTTTAGAAGAGGCATGCCTTGAGGTGTAGGAAGGATTTGTCACAAAAGACAATACAAGACAAGTATGGCTATAGCCGCAACACTTCCTTGTTACGTTAATAAAACAGGTGTACCTTATTTAGGGCGGCATTTTCTGCTGTTAACCTTTCAAGCACCAAATCCGTTGCAAAACATCTGCATTTTAATGTTGGTACATTAACATAACAATATTTATATCACTGGTGACTTTTATGGTATAGGTAATACTAACGTGTCTTTACTTATTATACCGACTGAGGTTATTTGTCACAAACAACAAGAAAGGGAAACGATATGCAAAGTATTAGAATTAAAAATTTGACATTCCATTGAAATAGTTTCTGTTGCTGTATGACAGTATGAACAATGGTGGATCTAATGTGATTGATGGTAGTTTGCTCAATGACGTAATTAGTATGAAAACTTACGTAAAAATAAATTCCAATTGTGCATGGCTAGGCTTAATTTTTGTCGCCATTTTAGCCCCGCCATATCAATCAAATTAATATCTAATATTGATGGATATCATACTACAAGGACTGTTGTGTTAAATTTTACACCAGTGGTGTTGACTAATACTGAACGCAGTGAAAAAAAAACAAACTCAAATTTGGTGTTATCGTTTTACCCCAATAAAACTTAGAATCCTCACGTTTGGGTCTAATAGACATCGATTGGTTTACTCTAACACCAGTTGTGGGTTTACATTATAGCAGAACTCAAATTAAGTGAGAGTTCTTGCATATTTCCATGAGTTGATATTGATATGAGGGTTCATTCAATCCACGGTCATGCGGAGACTTGCCTTTGTTGTCATTACAAAATATATTGTAATCATTCTACAAAGTTACTGCACAGAATCGGCTTACTGGAAACTGATGAATTCAGTTCTACAATGGTCTGTTAATGACAGAAGGACTTATGCCATGGTTGGCCGGGATGTCAAATCCGCTTTGCGCTAATCTCTTAATACAAGGTTGGCCCTCTTTGATGGAAAAATAAAAACTTAGTTGTGTTATGTGTGCTTTGATATAAGAATGCATTATTTCTCCAATGCTGTGATAAGAAATGATATCATTGATGTGAAATAATGTATTTTACGTCAAGATTTATTTACTAGCTACATTACTATATATTGTATGAGTACCATAAACTTCTTAACCTGTGGCTATTAAAATAATTCCTCTTACATCTCACGGTGAATGGACAGACCAAAAACTTTCAATGAGGTCTCACTTATTTTGAAATTCACTATAAGAACAATTGCTTATGTTGAAAAATTACATCAACTGGTGTTAAAATGATACTGAAAATGCCAGGTTGGCGAGACACGACGTACGGACTCAGTAATTTTCTTTTAAAAAAGTGAGGGGTAAGGAAAAGCGGCCAAATTCCTGAATTGGGTGATTTTGGAAAAGTTTCATGAAAAGCACCAAAATACACTTTTATAAATTAAAAATAGTACAAAGTAAAACAAATAAAATAAAAGTGACCTACCTATCTTCGATGTTATACCTATTAAGTAAAATTTACTTAATTTGGTGAAAATGACAGTTTGCAAACTACACAGTTATAAAAGAGACACGACGATATTTACAGAAAAACGCGCTCCTCAATTCTTTAAAAACCGGGATTTCTGAATATTTAAGAATGTATTAAATGTATAAAAGATGAGTTAGTGAACGAAAGAAATCCTTGCATGCTTCACTCAAAAGCAGGTAATAGCAAATAGTCTATTGTTAAAACAACATTTAGATATCACACAGAGAAAAAGTACATACAACTATGTAAGCCATTAGATAACATGTACTAAAAAGATTTTCTGAGATACAAATTTCTCTAAATTTGCTCTTGATTGGTGGTCATAGTCGGGCTCCATAGAGAACAACGCAATAAAGCGTGAAACTAATATTGCGTCAAGAGTCAACCAAATCGAGTGCCCTATTCTTCACCCGTTGCAGGTGGACTATGAGTCCGGAGGACTATATCTCCTGCCACACCGGGTCATTAGCCTTTACATCCACCTGGAACTTTGAAAATCGATCGTTTGAACCACTCTAATTTGCGAAAGAATATACCGCCTGTTCCCGGATCCATTGCATGCATTGCTTATCTTGTACAAATCTTTACGCTGATTAAGAAACTACTCTAAATACTTGTACACATCTTAACGCACCATTAAGAAATTACTGTATATAAAGCAAACACACACACAAGTCAAATTTGAAACTTTTAGTATGGCAAAAATCCATAATTTATATAATAAGATTAATTCCATTATTATTTCACTTCCCGCAAATAGGTCAGGAAATATTTCCTATAAAAATACACGCACACTTTAAGGGACACAATGGCATGCAAAATATTCAGACATAATGAAATGGACCCTTAATGAAATCACTTCCACGTTTGAAAACAATTTGGATGCTTACATTCTGTAAAAACAGTAAAAACAACAAGAGTTTGTGGCAGTTCGTGGCAATTCCTGCCACGGAAAATCAAAGTGTTGACATCCCTGCCAAATTTACAGTGTATCCAGCATGTTTTGTGACACAATTTAGAAGCATTCAAAACGGGGTTCAGACATTGTATTTCAGGCTTGTAGTAAAATATTGATCTGACAAGTGAAAGACAGATTAGCCGGGATTAACACATATACAATAGCAATGGTCTGTGATCTAATGCTGGCAGTAATGTCAGCATTCATGGCAGGCAAGATGTAAAACACCCAAAATGTTTTCAAATTTGTGGAAGTGATTTCAGTATGGGTTCATTCGTCTGAATATTTTTCATGCCATTGTGTTCCTTTAAGGAACATAATTGAAACCCCTGTACTCCCAATCCCTTTAAACTTATTTTGTGTCCTTAAAGCTCTGGAGGTTGTAGTTCTTACACGAAATCGATGCATCTGACAGACAGAGGATCAGTGGTACGGGAACCGGGGGAGGGGCACTTGTAAAAGTGGAGGGGGACCTCGGCAACCTACTTTTCAAACTTGTTGCCAGTTGATAACGGCGGGCTTATCACAGCTACACGGAGGAAATGATAGTAGGTAGTGACCCAATGCTCAGGACAAAGTGCAAAGTGGGCCCTCCACACTTTGACAACGTTACAACCGCCGCTGCAGGGATATATTTTCCCGGTAGACGTGTCTATAGAAGTCCATTGATGCTGCAAATGAAGGTATTACCATCATTCCGTCAAGCGCTACTGCACAAACGTCATACAGCGCAGGACGGAATCCATTGCAATACCTCATATGCATCAAATTGTGACTTCTATTGAAACATCTAATTATCCTCTAAACCAAACAGCTTCACAGTAACAATAGGAACCAGAAAATTGATACCAATACATGTAATTTATTACCACCGCTCTTTGACTTTATGCCTGCTCTTGTTGGGGGTGAGTTTTGTCTTATAAAACTTACCTTAAGTTGTGCTTCTTGTGAGTCTGCGCCAACCTGCATTTGGACAACGGTGATCTTGGACGGATAGATATTTGCAAAAGAGCAGTTGCCTTCCTGGCCAAAGTTACGAAGAGTATAGATACCGCTAGGCTCCTTGGCCATGACGTGGCACGCTGTGACAATAATAAAGAATTGAATTGAGTTTAGCATCGTCATAGATCTGCTAGAATCATGCATATAGGTCATCTCCTTCCAAATACATAATAATATAATTACGGCCGCTTGAGACTCTAAAATAAAGACTGAAATACATTAGCGCTTGTTTCTCTGGTATCCACGTAAAACACAGTGCTCTGTGGTCCAGTGGTAAGTCTCACGCCTAGATAACGAGAGGACCGGGTTCGAGACCATGTATTTTTCGTCTTTAATTCAATGTTCGCCAGTTTCTCCGAGCTTCTATATAATATTTGTCTAATAAATCTGTCGGGTTGTATCATTTACTTGATCCTCGCGTACATTGATTTGAGTTTCGCTTCGTCATAAATTCTGCTAGAATCATGCATATAGGTCATCTCCTTCTAAATACAATAATAATAATAATGTAATAAAAATAAAAATGATGATGATAATAATGTCGCTAACAACAACAGAATCTCAAAAATTCACATAAATTAGCCTACATTATTATGTATACTCTTTACAGCGTTAGGAGAAATGAAAGTTCGCTCTATGGTACCACATGAAAGGATAATTTCTCCTTAACGAAGGGAATAGGAAATTAACAATTATAATAATTTCAATTTGATCTAAATTTGTACTTTGATCGATAAGAAATAAAATTATCATATATCCCACATTATACCTAGAATCTAAAATCCTCGCTCTCGATTTACGCTCTCTTGCCTCAAAAGTAGTTGGGATGGAGGTAATTCAAAGGCCATAAATAAGTTGACTATTTCTCATCTGCTTACATCTACTATTGTGGACAATTTTCGTCATTATAAAGTTTGGATTGTTTAGAATTTACCCATGACAGTAATCAAGATGTCAGATGTGAAAAATAAATTTGCCCGATTGATGTGAATGTCTTTAATAATAACAGATATTTAATATTCCAAACGATGACAACAATAACAGAAAGCTCTGTTTCTGTTTTGCCCCATATCAATATTCTATGAAGCTTTACCGAGATATCAAAATGCCAAAACAATAGTACAAACGGCTTACGGTAGCAATGATAGTATATAGCTAAGCTAAATTTTGACGTTGTGTAATAAAATACTACTGCAGTAAATAGGCTTTGAAATGTTGCTAGCAAGCAGGTAGCTGGGAGGTTTACATAAGGTCATTTGCACAGATTCGAGCCAGCACCGTACCGGTATAAGACAAAGTTAAATCTTGAAGCTTCTTAAATGTCCACCATTCATTAAGAAAATTCTGATCAGATTTCTAGTCCAAGCAAGGACGACCATATGCAAAATTACGCTCCTCTTTGCTTAAGTTAAGTAACTAGTTCCAGGATAATATGCCCTTTTAGATAGCGATTGGCAACCTGTCGTAAACTGACACAGGATGTTTGAAGAGAAGTAGAGTAGATTTATTAAGGGGTATCTAAATGAATTTTTACCAAAATAGATTTTGATTTTCACATTGCATGCATGGTTACTTCATCGTAAGTGTCAAAATATCTTGTAAATAAGTATGATGGGCAATTCTTAATAAATGATAGAATATTCGTCGGCTGAATTACTTAGTGAGAGATGATGAACTTTTATCATTTTTATGAAATTTTGCGAAAATGTAGTAAATATCAACTTCTTCGAGCTTACGAAGTTTCAATGCTATAAAATAAATTAATAATCTTAATTTAAAATTTGGCCATTTTCTATTCATGTTGAGAACAAGGCAGAGACGTTGGTGTTTTACACAGTAACGGAAATTTAATCCCTCGAATTTTAGTAATTAATCTTCAAAAAGGTGTTGTGATACTATTTTAATCAAAATTAATGATTTAAATTATTACTCAACTAAAATATTAAAGAAAATGATTGATATTGTTATTGCATGAAATTTACTTGAATATTGACAGTTCAATTTGCCGAATCTTGACCATTGGCTCGACATCCGTCAATATATAAAAGTCGAGTCCGTGTGCGCCAAGGTATCTTCGAGGAATAACCTCCTGTGCCGACTTGCTGGATCTTCATGGGGTGCCAGACCAACGACCCTACGCACCACTGCCTTGGCTCTGGTCTACAGCACTGCTGAATATGCCGTCCCAGCATGGTGCAACAGCTCTCACACAAAGAAGCTGGACACAGTACTCAACGAGACCTTGAGAACCATCACTGGCTGCCTCCGTCCTACTCCATCTGAATTCCCACCAGTGCTTTCAGGCATTGCACCTGCAGTACTTCGGAGAGAACACCACACGCATAAACTAGTGAATAAGGCCCTGCTTGACAACAAGCACCTGCTATATAACACTGTCAAAGAATCACACCAACTCGGTAGACAGAGACTGCGCTCTCGCCTACCTTTCTGCCGACACGCTGCTAAACTCTCTAGTTCCCCTTTCAACATCTTGCAGACATGGAATACTGCCTGGCTAGATACCCCAAGACCAGATCAACACTCTATTACACCTAAGACAGAACTACCACCTGGCAGCAATCTCCCACGCAAGGAATGGGTCACCTTAAACCGGATTCGCACAGGAGTCGGTCGCTTCAATAGCAATATACACCGATGGGGGCTGCGGCCATCGCCAGCCTGCCAATGTGGTTCTCCATCACAGACTGCGGATTACATTCTCAATGAGTGCCCTACCTTTCCACCGGTGGACACAGATTTATCAAACCCCAACCAATCAACAGCGAGTTGGCTCCAACGCTTACAACATATTTAGCTGCTGCCTCATACGCAAGAAGAAGAAGTACGTCGATGCGACGGACGTTTGGCGATATCACCAATTAGTGTAATACAATATCCGACGGATGCATAAGAAAGGCGACGAAAAAATAATTATTCGTAACAAGATAAATATATTATTTCAATTGGTAATCTTATTTTTTAATTGAATTTTAATAATTTGAACATTGTATATTGATCATATTGACTCTGCAAAATTTGACAATTTTATTTTTTTCAGAGAAACTCTTTTCGCATTTTGCTCCAACATCCGTCAGTGTGTAAGACGGCCAACGAATTGGAAATGATGGTATATGTGCAATTGATATTATGTCAAGTTGATGTTTTGCGTTAGTAATGAATCCAAGGTAAGCCAAATATTTCAACACACACACACAGGGTATTTTTGTCGTATTTGTCAAAAATACTAAATTGAATTTTTACTTTGATCGACTATTCCTTCACATTAGAAATAGAAATGAACATTTCCATGCATGGGTAAACACGTATTAAGGCTACATTCTTTGCTTTTTTTGGGTAGCCTCCGGTTGCATAACGACAAACTGCATACTTTTGGCGATGAGTGTAAAAAACCAACAATCTCATATTACCCACATCTATATTTGTTGTGTATACCTAGTTTTTTGTAGTTTCATTTATGGTGCCAAAACCGGTGGTTATCTAGAATTCTGAGCAGTCGAGTGGTTTACGCTCTCTTGCCTCAAAATAGTTATGGTGGAGGTTGGTATTCAAAGGTTATAAATAAGTTGACTATTTCGTAGCTTCTGCACAAATGCTATTTGGACAATTATAATCATTGATATTAAAAACAAAAAATTGTTTAGATTTTTACACATGACATATCTAGATGTCAGATTTGAAAACTAAATGCTCGATTGCTGTGGAGTCTTTTAATAATATCAGATACGTTAAATAGTTCAAAACGATTGGACAACAATAACAGAAAGAGAAAGTTCGCTTTTATATTTGACCGCATATCAATTTCTATAGAGCTGTACCGCGATTTTAAAATGCCAAAACAATAGTACAAACGGCTTACGGTAGCAATGATAGTGTAAGCCTAAATTTGACGTGGGTGTATCAAATACGACTACAGTAAAAAGGCTTTTGAAAGGTTTCCTAGCAAGCAGGTAGCTGGGAGATTTACATAAGGTCATTTGTACAGTTTCGGGCCAGCGCAAGTATAAGGAAACAAAAGTTAAACAAAACTTGAGGTCTTCTTAAATGTCCACCATTTCATTAAGAAAATTCTGATCAGATTCTAGTCCAAGCAAGGACGACCATATGCAAAATTACGCTCCTCTTTGCTCAAGTAAGTAACTAGTCCAGGAAATATGCCCTTTTGGCTAACGATTGGCAACTGTCGTAAACTGACACAGAATGTGAAGAGAAGTAGAGTAGATTTATTAAGGGGGTATATAAATGATTTTTACCCAAAATAGATTTTTGATTTTCAATGCATGCATGGTTACTTCATCGTAAGTGTCAAAAGATCTGTAAATGTCTGATGGGCCAATTCTTACTAATTAATGTAGACCAATTTGTAGGGTTTAATTACTAGGCGGAGGAGGAACGTTGATAATTTTTACGAAATTTAGCGGAAAAATGTAGTGAATATCAACTTCTTCAAGCTTACAAAGTCGAGGCTTAAAGTCTTAATTTAATAATCTTCATTTAAAAAATTTGGCCGTTTTCTATTCATGTTGGGAACAAGCAGAGGACTTTGGTGTTTTACCCAGTAAACGCGAGTTTAATCCTGCATTTAAGTAAATATTGATTGGTGTTTTGATACTAAGTTTTTTCATCAAAATTAAACGATTTAAATTAATTACTCAGGTAAAGTACGAATGAAAATGATGATATTCGTTATTTATAAAGGAAATTTACTTGAAATTGACCGTTCAATTTGCCCGAACTTGACCACTGACTGAGGCATTGACCATCAAATCAGTATAATGATATGCTACAGATGTCGACAACGTTTTGGGTAATTTTTTTTTAAGAAAAATGTTTCAATTTCTCCAAAAATTGATGCACCTTGTACATATTTCATTGGACGATTATATTGCAGTATTTTGGGGCGAGTTGGTGAAACGGCAGATCGCTTGCTTTTCACCCCCAAAGTATTTGGATAATTTTGGTTTCCAATCCATATTCGCTTTTTGCAGGTTGCACTCAGGTATCCTTCTGAATCTAAAATCGGAGTTTATCCATAAAATCTGAATATGGTGTTATTGGTTTATTTCTCATGTAATAAGACGTTGCAAACAGGCCGCCTGATCGTTGTAAATTAACAAATTTCTCTTTATAGCCTTATAGGGTTGTCTATATGTCTATTATGGTCACTTGCCGGTGCTCATCGGCCCTCGTTTCGCAGTGTCACTTCGCGATTCACAGAACTCTGCGTACTTTTCTAACAACTTAAAAATTTAGTTTCTTGGGAGTTGAAAACAAAACCTCGATTACGGCCTTTTTGGCAGCCTTTGAGGCCATTCTTTGGATTGTTTATGGACTTAATAGTGAAACAAAATAGGTATTCCAAATCTACATCTCATTTCTAATAGCGGTTTATAATTCCAGTCTCTTCTATCACTACAGGTAAAAGTACGACACATTGGTTCCAGTTACCACGGTGCGTCAACGGAAACATTCGGATCCTTCGAAGTCACCAACGGAGTTCTTCAGGGTGGTGATGTTTTAGCTCCATTCCTTTTCATCATAATCAGTAGGAATTCTACTGAAGAAGGCCACATCAGATTGTGACTCTGGAATTGTAACACCCCCTCGCCGCTTCCAGACGATACCAGCCGAAGTAATGAATGACTTGGATTTTGCTGATGATATGCCTGCTGGAATTCACTCTTCCGAGGGCACAGCCACAGCTGACCAACACTGCAGCAGCAGCAAGAAAATCTTGACCTAATAATAAGGGTATCCAAGACAGAGAGTAAATGACTGCAAATTGTCATCCTAATCCAACACTTCAAGTCTATGGTGAATCCATCAACCATGTGACAGATTTCAAATATCCTGGCTCCAAAATGGCAGCTGCTGAAAGCGACCTAAAAAGACGCAAGCATTAGATGGAGTGGCCTTCGGGGAAAGCTAGAAACGTTGTGGAAAGCCCCAATTATCCATCTCTGCAAAAGTCAAGTTTTCAACACTGACCTGTGTGACCATCGACTCTATGGCTGTGAATCCTGGTGCTATCACAAGACATAGAAAGCAAAAATCAACGCATTTGCTACCTCTTGATATAGGATTTGCTGGACATTAATAACGGAAAGACCGTGTGTCAAACACCACTTAGATTCACTGACTAACACTGAGCCTCTTATCCACCTGTAAGACATCGCCAGCTGAGCTTCCTTGGACACATCCTTCGTATGCCAGAGGAAGAGCCTGCTAAAAGATACGCTCTCTACATTCCACCTCATGGCAAAAGGAAGCCTGGGACGTCCACGACCTCTTATTTTAGCCTACATCCAACGTGTGCTAGGGTATGATAAATCCATGATACAAGCTGAGGCCAGATAGCCCGCTCTTGCCAAAAGATAGATGTGACATGGAGAAATCATGTAATCGCCTGCTCCGCAGCCGAAGGATGATGATGATGATGATGACTACACGGCTTGTCTATGGGAATCTTAACCTCAAAATGGCCATCCTATGACTTGTGACGTCAGTTGTAGACAGCCCCTGCCTATCTATTTTTATGTTTGATTGTCATTTTTCTTGAACCGTAAATAACAAATCTTCAATGTATGGTATGTCATAAAAAACCGTTGTATTTAACAGTTAAAACAGATTAGTGCTGTAATATTTCAGTCAGAATTACAATAACTCTTATAGAATATTGCGATATTTACACTCAGTCGAGTTCGTGAAGTGAATGTCAAATGTTAAACAAGGAAACGTGTGCAACTCTGGTATTTCGTTAAAAAATTTGGTGACTAGCGACGTACCCGATGTTTCAGTGTATTGTATTGAAATTTCATTTTTAAATTGTTTCATGGTCCGATCACGATGGTCTTATCGTTTCCAGAACTGCAGATTTGACGAACGTGGTCAAAAATTTTGGCGTCTGAAGAAAGCTAGCCGCAGTTTTCGCATTTTACCCTGTGAAATCTACGTTTAAAGGAATGTTTAGGTCGAATGTTACGAGTGAAAGACAATGCTTTTTCTGGTCCATATGGATAATTTTCACACCAAAATCAACGTATTAGTTCTCATATCAGAGTGGATTAAAATATCTGCTAGAAACTTTACGATGGCGATTGAGGGCAAGATCACTCCAACTAAGATGAAAGCTTATAGAAATCGGGGGCCCCTTTAAATGAGGAGCATTCAACATGCATATTCAACAGGAAAGTTTATTCGAATTACACCATTTCATTTATAATTGATGTACCACTGAGATAGTTAACGAGGATTAAGTATCTTACTTGTGATACAACACAGCGCTCCTTGGGGGGGGGGGGTCGAAACCGTGATCCTGTGATCAATAGTCGACGTATTACGCTAGGCCCACCTATGCTCCAAACCATGGGTTAGATGGTACTCCAAAATTCTAAGGAACGTTGAACATTTCCCGGGAGGGAGGAGTGGTACACTATAGTTTACAAGACACCCTTTTAGGGCTGTGACATTTACATAAGTCTTCCCAAATGCAAGTCTGATAACAATATCAATTTACATGATTTCATATAGACATTGATTAAATAGTCGTGAGTGTGGATTTGTCATATGAAACATAGCATACTTAACTTCTTTCCGGAAATTATATGACAAAATCCTCTTGAACGTAATTCAAGAACAACATAAGCCCATCTTGCAGTATAAGAATAATCTCGTAATCTTTGATTCTATATATCGTACAGGGAAGTCGTTCAAGACCCCAAGTGATTGTAAAGTTTTAATGCCCAGACAAGAACATTGTAGATTAACTGTTCATTGTCATTAACTTAACGAAAGTTAATTTCAAGAAATGATTTGAAACTACTTGCTACTATAGGATGGGAAACATTAGTAGAAAATCTTTCCCTAGACCTGCAAGCAGCATCCAAATTTGAGGACTAACGGAAATTATGTTCAATAGTAATTTCTTGATAGAAAAAGTTTTGAGTAAGGGTTTGTGTAAAGACGAATTAAAAGTGGTAGTGCGTAGTTCATCAGTCATGTAGATCAGCCATTTGGATTTATTTTGTAACGTCAAGAATATACACCTAGAATATTAATTAGTCTAAAAAAGTGTCTTATTTGACTAATTAAAAATTAGTCATGAAAATTAGTTGTTTTATCATTCATAATAATGTACTTCAATGCTGGAAACATGTTTGCTATGCTGGAAGATAAAATTCCCATATTTTAAATAAGTTTTCACGATTACAAAATATTTTCATTACCTCTAAATTTACACTTTAAAATCACAAATTAATGACTGACGAATTTTTATTTGTTAAATGACAAATTAATTGACTAATTAAAGACGACTTTAGACTAACCAAATGACTAGAATTAATTTGTCAAGCACAAAAATGACGAATTTAAGTACACATTGGTCATTTTGCTAATTAGTCTTTTGACGAATTTTGTAATTAAGAAGTCCTAATTTTTAAGTTGTAGAAATATTTGCAATTATGAAATTTAATCCGAAAATCTTTAAAAAACATTCTTTTTAATTCAAACCACTTTTTAGCACTATTTTGTGGATTATAAAAAATAATGTGCATTACTTAGAGTCAAATAAGACACTTTTTTGACTAATTAATATTCTCAGTGTATGTGCACTGTTATTTTGCCTCAATCTGTTCATTGTTATTAAAGGAATTATTATAGAAATACGATAAATTGAAAACTGAACTTGAATACAACCAGGTACTGTTGAAAGTCTCATTTATTATAACACACTTTTGACAACTAATTTGGCTTATTTTTTAATACACTACTACATTCTGTGTAAATTTGACGAAATTTCATTGCGGGCAAATACGATTTTTCATAAAAATCTACTTTTACATGTCTTTCTATGGGGAACAGGCATTAAGAGGGCGCTATAACATACACATCATGACCTTTGTAGGCCTATATGGCAAGATTCCCGCAATGGATTTTTCTGATTTTTTCAGAGGTAATAGCGCTTGCATGTGCCTACTTATATCAGTTGTCACAATTGTGTCGCCCTTGCTTACAATTGCTCTAAAAATAAAAGAGATAATTTGCACGGGTCAAACAGCTGTGTACAATACACCATAGATATTAATAACAGAGATGTCGTACGCCCGCGTTGAAGAATAGGCGGCCACCGTAACCGTGTTTTGAAAATTATAAATATTCATTACGGTCATCCATTCGAAACTCGCACGCGTATGCGCATGCGCCGTAACCTGTTGGCCTGGAAACGGTACATCGTTCTATGCAAATGCGTGAATATATGAATAAATTGGTACACCACGCTATGTAAATCATGGAATATATGAATAAATTGGTACACCACGCTATGGAAATAAGTACGCGCTGCGGGAAAAGATGGTTACGGCTTTTGAGCTGGCGTTTGCTATCTAGTGTTACAAATAGAAATCTGTGACAATACACCAATCTATTGTATGGATTATTCCGTCGTGTGAGTGCAAGAAGGACGAAAGTGCAAAAGCTGCCATTTGTCAAACTCATTAAACATACTATCATGCAAAGTCTTTGGTCAGTGGCTCTTGAAATTTAAGTCGCCTGAAAAAGATTTCAAGATCCACTGACTCAAGAAAACACAACTCGAGAGTTATCCTAATACGTGGCAACAAAGAGGTATCACATGGCAGCTATTGCACTTACAACCTTCTTGCACTCACACCAGGATCCGTGGACTCACGGTTTGGTATTCTCTTGCTTTTGTAGGCTATTCTCAATCTACTGCCAACTTGTCCAAGTTTAAAGGATATCATGGCGATGTTTTGTGTCGATTGGAAGGTGTGGCGTCTTGATTGGGCGAGTGTGCAAAGTGATTGAACGCGCTCGTCCATTGGAAGTTGGTGCTCCGACTCAGACGGGAACAATCCTGCACTCATAGCCCATCCATCGAAGAACTTCAAAGTAGCAAGATAAACAAAACAAACATTTAAAAAACAAAACAATATTGTTTAACAATGATGCGACAAAACGAAACAATTACTGTTCAACATTCCTGCAAGCTACAGTTGCTGTTAATTCATGCAGATATCTTCTAGTATATAGGAATAACATGGATTTGATTGAATCAATGGGGATTGATGGTTATCAATCATTCAAAGATAGTCTATAGGAGATAGAGCAATTCTCCACGTTAGCTAGACGTTTAGAGCAACATTTGCTTAGCAACGGCTATGGTATTCTTTTGACACATTAATGATGCGTCACCTTCGCTCTTTTGTGTAATTTTGGAGATTGTGAGATATTGGTCTTTAACACCCAAATAGTTCGAAAAAAAAAGAAGAAAGGAAATTTTAGCTAAAGTAACAATTTAGCCAAAGAAAGCAGAAAGCATTAGAGACGGTATTCTATAATAGATTTTTCCGCTGTAATATATCTTCCTTCAGGTAGTCGTACGCACACTAGTCATTGTGTGCAATAGTTTTTTCCGTAAGACTACCTGAAACGGTAAAAATATCACAGCGCTAAATCTATTATAGAACAGCGACTTCAAACTCAACCGCCATTTGACCGGCGGTTCGTGGCAGCTGAACCATGTTTGATTTGCTTACAACCAATGAAACCGGTTACAACTGGATGAACCGGCCGGTATCAGCGAGCAACCGCTGGTTAAAGCAATATTAGCACATTTTTTTTGAAGAGCGCCCCCAATTTTTCAAAAAAATTGAGATTTTTACACGGTTGCATTGGTAACTGGCTAGTAAACTATACCTATGAATGGTTAAGCTCTACAATGTCTATGTGTCGCAAACGAAGGAATTTTGAAACTAGAATAATTAATATCGGGATCCCGATAATAATTCAACGGTTGCTGGAAACGGCCTTCCAATATGAAATAGCCGACAATAGCGCCATGTACGTATCTACGCTCATCTATTAGTTGTTTTATTGGTTCAGGCAAGTCAAGTTAGAGGCCATTTTCTTGAGGTGACACTATTTCATCATGGACGGACATAAACTTAGCATTTTCCAGCTCTGCCGTTAAGTACAATCTAGGATCCCAATTCTAATGACAAAAATCGCTCATTTTATGATAAATGCGCATTTTTGAGCATTATCATTCGCAGGTGTAGTTTTCTAGACAATTACCAACATAGCTGTGCAAAAATATCAAATTTTTGAAAATTGGGGGCGCTCTTCAAAAATGTGCTAATATTGTTTTAAGTTTTGAAGCCAACCCTAGGGCCCTTGCACAGGAGGTCAAAAACTTGACAGACCTGTCCTCCAGAACAACCCAAGCGTGCAGAGAATACAAAAGAATCACCTGGAGAAATATCTGAAATGTTCAGGTGAACCAGGTGCATGTATTGTATTCTTCGCATGCTTGGATGATCTGGAGGGCAAATAAAGTCCGTTCGACATAATTTACCTTCCGTGAAAGGACCCTGTATGTCATTTTAAAGCTTACAATACTGGGAATCTTACAACATATTATCTCAGAAAATTGCAAAATGTCAGTTAGAACCTTGTAATGCTAGCATGGCTAAAGTGACGACAGGTTACGTGGTATTTTTGGTATATTAACTTAAGGCGTATTCTGTTTCGTGTGTGCGTAGAGTATACTACGTTTAAACAAAATAATGATTTGTACAAAAACGGTCTTAAAGGAGAATCTTTATATAAGAATAACATATACAATATACGCTATAAAATAATTATTGAACACATATAGAGTGGTTTCATGGAAAAACAGAATTATATTAACCATAAAAATTAATTAAAACATTTTGTCTGACCATGCGCTATTTGAAATTCGCGCTAGTGTATATGGGATATGTATATGTGTTATGATACGGACGGCACAGTAGCGTCATACACCTTCACACGCCACACTTTCATGTATATTTCCTATGGCATGTATGACGCAAATGTGCCGGCCGTATCGCATAACACGTTATACACTAGCGGGAACTTTAAAAAGCGCATGGTCAAACTAGATGGTTTTAATTCAATTTTATGGTTAATATAATTCCATTTTTCGATGAAACCACTCAGTATGTGGTCAATAATTATTTTATAGACTAATTGTATAATATTATTATTTGTACGGACTACGGGTTCTCCTTTAATGGATTACCTCCTCGTTTGGAATGTATAGGGCCCTTGCACAGAGCTAAATTATGTTGAATGGACTTTTTGTTTGTCCTCCAGATCATCCAAGCATGAGAAGAATACAATACATGCACCTGGTTCACCTGAACATTTCAGTTATTTCTGCAGGTGATTCCTTTGTATTCTCTGCATGCTTGGGTTGTTCTGGAGGCAGGTCTGGCCAAGATAACCTATTGACCTGCCGTGCAAGCGCCCTATAGCACAATTGTTTACAGAATGACTTTGTTAACTATCCTCACCTCTATTTGGCTATCCTCGCAGGTGCCGTCGAATTCCATAAGCTCAATCTCTACAACCTCGTCAGGATCAGCCAAGAAGTAGGTACCACATACTAAGCCAAGACCTGTCTCTGTGTAGTAGTACTCCCCCTCGATACCCACCATGTCTACCCGGCATGCTGGTAGAAGACGATGGAAACAAATGTTAATTAGATATATTTTTTACGTACAGTACCTTGAGAGACAAAATAGAAATGGTTGTCGCAGATGTCCTAAATAAATTTCCAACATATTGGTCAATTTTGGTGTACATGTAGTTTAGAAGGGTTTGCAAAAGTTAATTTCTGGCGATATGAATCTTGTAAAATACTGCTCGGAAGTTTAAATCACGTTCTTATTTGTTCAGATATCTAGATATCAGCATTATCAAGACTGGCAAGTTTCTTTTGAAACATTTAATA